>VDFB02274714.1:29769485-29785700 GCA_007258455.2 Sequoia sempervirens | reverse complement strand
TGTTCATAAGTAAATCATATATGATGTCCACAAGATGCTTCATCAAACAATAAGTACCCTAAAATCAGATCTTGAGATACCATTTCTACATTCACTAGCATTCACACACCACCATACTTTTAAGTTTATACTTACTTTATCATATTATACTACAAGAAGGCACATTCAATTTTTACTCATCCCTACAAAATTCATAATTACATTAATTTCATAATTTTGGCACTTCTTAAACAATTCTATAGAGATACAATTAGCTTTAAGTTTCAATAACACACCATGTCTTAAACATTACTTAATTTTTAAATAAATTTTTCTTATATAAACACATTTTTTCCATGCTAGATTTATTTAAGTAGATCTTACTTTTCTATGCCTAACTATCCTACCATTTTATTGAAGAAAAAATAATTTATGGTGGGTTACTATTTTCACACAATTTAGCTCAATTTATTTCCCCTTATGAACATGATCCATTTTTATGTTGTCCTGTTATGTTTACAATTAAATATAAATTATATACCTACAACATAATATGTAATAACAAACCACCTTTCTATTGTACTCTAAACCTCTCTAAAAGAGGTAAATTCTCACCCTTATGTTGCCTATTATCACATACATTCTATCACTAAAGCCACTTTCGCCACTTTCTATGATCAATTATGATAACTTTCTTCCTAAAGATATTAGTCACACTAATAGTAATTACACATCTAGCTTAGGTGGGAGCTAACCAGGCTAACAATCAATTTTTCCTTAACTTTATCATCTATCAAGGTAGATAGAATTCTAACCACTCATTTATGAATTATTTCACATAAGTTATAATATAGATCCTATGCCATAAAATTTTGTGGATTTGTTTTATACATTAAGAAAAGGTCCATTGAATCTTGAATATGGATAATTACAATGCAAATATTAAGAACATTTAAGAAGATGTTTCCTATAATAATTACACTAGAATATTGTCATGAAGTGACATGTGAGGTGTCACAAGGTTCCTATCAGAAGGAAATGGCCTCAAAACCCTTATTAACATTTTAGTTTAACTGAGAGGGTGACTAGATTGATACATCTCAAAACTAATTTACACACAAGTGAACTCAAATACACACATAAAATTATACCCAATTCAAGGATAGAATTATCACAATGCACACAAGGGTTGATCATCATCCTCTTCTCTAAACTACATAATAGTTATCCAATAAGGTAATCATCACTATAGCATTAGAAAATTCTAAGCTTGAGCCCTTCAACATCTTAGACTCTCAATATGGGACTACTCAAATAGGAAGACACTAAATCTTAATTTTAAAATGTTATCGAACCCATATCACGGTAGGGTTAAAATTAAGTAAGGTACATAAGCTATTAATCAACTAGATGTACTTTTTTAATGTAATCTTATCTGCATGACATAATGTTCCCTAGTCTTAACAGCAAGGCATGCAAACATGCAAGTATCCATATTGTGCATCGGTAACACATTTTCTCACAAAGTGAGTTTTACAAGATTCTCTAATATCAAAGATTGTGTTAAGTACCCTATTTCTAAGTGAATAAATCTTATGTGCCCTCTAAAAGAGATGCGAGGATGAATATGAGTTGAAACTGAGATTAATATTTTGTGAAGTAATTTCAGTTTTTGTAGATGAGATGCAAAGATGATGTCATACAAATATTCAAATTCATATACACGTTTCTCTCATCTTGTCGAATTTATAGCACTCAACGTTGACATAAAAAAATAGAAATTTAAAATAAAAAGTTCTTAATAAGATTGCCAACACTGTAAGAGAACTCGGCCATTCCAACTCAGAATTTGTCAACGAGATTTAATTTTCTTATTATGAGGATGCGGATATATCACCACAGTTTTTATTATTGTAATTGTTTATTTAGAATTCATATATAGGATTAATAATCAAGTAACAGATGCTTGGATTTAGTTACAATTGTCAAACCCTTCGCCACGGTCGGAATTGTTTTGAATTAGTCTTCAATATAATATTGATTTTAGATTTATGTTATGATTTTTAATTAATATTTTTCACTGTATTCAGTGATCCATCACTGAGAAGAGAAAAGGTAAAAATTCAGATAGGCATGAACTTAAAAAATATATAAAAGAATTATATCATATTTTTAGAATTAATGTAATAAATTTCAACTAATCTAACAAACCAATTCATAGAAAATATATATCTAAAAAAAATAATAAATTGGTGGAATTAACATTTGGTAGCTTTCAATATAATTAAATAAAATGAAATAATATAAATATGTTTTATATTATTCTATATCAAACATTTAAATATCAAGTATCTAAAATTGAAGATATTTCATATTTAAAATTATTTTAATTTATCTAAATAATAATAGATAAATAAAAGAAAACTGCAGAAATAATTAGAAGATTCAATTACAATTTAGAGGGATAGAAGGTGTCACAATAGTTTGGGGAAGCATATGGCATATCGAGATTTAAATCAAACTATTACAAATATTGCAAGTTACTTCCCTTAACAAAACTTTGTGAGGTTAGGGATGTCATAAGAATCGAACGACCTCATGGATATATCCTAGTTCTAGGTGAAACAGTGTAGATTAGGTGGATTTCCCCCTAGGACAAGACTTCAAATACATTAGGATGTAGTGGGGATTTTAGTCTGGAAGGGAAATAGTGAAGAATCCTAAAGGTGATTGAACCTTTACAAAAGAGAACCTTGCAAATAAATAGGAGATGAATGGACAAGGCTAGAATACTAAGGTCTATAGGATACATCCATATCCTAACCAAATTTTCACTAGGCAATTAAAATGGAATGCCTGGCAATGCTATGAAGGTCATAGCCGATGAGATAGAAATGGAAAAATTTATGTAGAAATGAGAAGTGATTTGATGGAAATCTCTAAGTGACGATAATATAGAGATCAAATGGTGGATGAGATAGAAATGAAAAAAATTAAGTTCACAACAAGAAGTGATTTGATGGAAAGCTCTAAGACAATAAAATTTGGATCTCTGACCACAGAGAATCCCATGAGGCATTGCCCACCAACGATTTTAACCCTAATAATAATGGCATCAAGACTTGGAGAGGGTTTTCATTATTAACCCAACAAGTTGAAACCTTTAATCCATAGCCACTTTTCCCTCATGAAGGTCTACTGTGGTAGAAATATATCAAAATCTTAGGCATGAGTCACCAAAATAACCTCAGGAATCTATGTTAGATCGTAGATAAAGGTAACAACATTTTTCCCTTTCCCTTTACATGTTTTCAATACATAGTCCTAGGGCATCATACTTAAATAGAAAATCTTGTTTTGAGATTGAAGAAAGGCCAACCTAAATTTTGTGATTTTAATTTTCACAATCTCTCCAATGACTATAGTGAAATGAGAGGCTGACATACCTATTTGGCCAAACAACAATAATATCACCAATAACATGTGAAAGCAAACATGATGAACACATGAGAGTAGAAAGAAATCCATAGGAGGAAATTGACAGAAATGAGGATCATAAACCAACTAAGATAAAGTTATAGGAATATGCATAAATTATTATAGTATGAATAATTTTATAGAAATATGTGTATGTGTAAAATGTTAAAGAGGCTAAGAGAACAAGCCCAAATTCATACAATATCATGATACTTATCATTATGCATATGTATTAATAAATTACTTTAGTATAAGTAGAAAATTAAATAAGAAATGGTCTGATTATGTAGATTTCACCATTATAATATTGTATAGTAACATTTCAAAAATAAGTTACCAGTATATCTTGACTTGGAGTTGATAGTGTCAAAGTTATCATTTTCACATATTAATTTATTCAAAATATTTAATATAATCAATGAGTTAGGTATATACATATGTACATTATTAGAGAAGGGGTTAAAATGAAAACATTTTTTAGAAAAAAAAAATAAGTATCATGTGGTCCGAAGAAAGAGAAATTGAATAATTAAAGACTACCTCTATTTAAAACATCATATAATCAAAATTCATAATCAAACTTATACAACTAGTTATAGAATCTTGCAACAAATATTACTTTTTAGAGCATCAATTAAATTTAAATAGAAGCTATTCTTTTATATGTAATTTATAATATTTATGTTACTATAAAGAAGAGACAAGATGGAAATGACAATTCTATATATAACCAATTCCATTATTGAAAATAATATTATAGATTTTAAATAGCAAGTGTCTTTTGTATGAAACTTGATAGTATATATATTCATGTGAAAAAAGAGGTAAGATGACAATGAAAATTATAAATGATATCAATAACATTATTTTAAATGGTATTATTTATTTATATTACCATTTAAAGGAAATACATTGAGTTTCTAAATGATTTTAGCAAGATCTTGGAATATCTTTAGGCATCCATACGCTCTTGAATGATATTAACTCCCATATACCTGCATATGTTGAATAATTGAATATTTTTGTTAATGTTGTAACTTGAAATCCTTGGAACCCAAATAATGTAGATTAATTGTTAATAATACAAATACCTTCCAAGCATCATGGTAGTGGCTTGTGGATTGGTACCAGGAGAATCCTTGTAAATTGAGCCATCCACAACTCTTAGATTATCGACACCTTTCACTCGATATCTTTTGTCAACCACCAAATCAACTTGACATCCTCCATGGTAATGGTAATATGTTGCTAGTGAATCTTTACAAAACTTGGCCAATGCATCATCATTGGATACATTATTTGGTAATGCAGTCCCAAGAAATCGAAGCATTTTAGAATGTCCATTATTAGTAAAGGCAAACTCTTGAATAGAAGATGTCATACTTAGATTAACCATTACTTTCACACAAAGCATACATTTTTTTAAGTCAAGAGGGTGTGAATAGTAATTGTAACGAACATAGGGGTTATCTTGAGGATTTGTGCTTTGAAGCCAAAGCTCACCCCTTGATAAGGGAAATGCCACCTTACCTGCAACAAGACTCAAATATTGTGTATTTGTGGTATTGTTTTTCTGGAAAAAGCTAATAGACTCAATGTATAGTTGTGAATTGTCTAAAATTCCCACTACCTGTATATAACTAAATTCAAGGGGTTTTGATGATTCTAATATGAATTTTATATTAGGATTATCTTGAACCTCTTTCCCTACTGAGGGTGAATCTAAAACAATAGTAATATTCAATTTTTTAAGTTGTTGTGTTGGGCCAATTCCACTTAAGAGGAGAAGTTGAGTGCTACCTATAGTTCCTGCTGACAAAATAACCTCATTATTGACTGACAATTGACCAAGTGATACTTGATAATGCAAACCATTAGTACGACTTATTAACTCCACTCCACTAGCCTTTAGCTTTCCTGCAATATAAATTCGGAACAATATCACATACATAGACAGATCTATGAAGATAAAATACTAGAGTATGAAACTAATCTATTGTAATCGTTTAATCTAACTGTTATTGTTTTCAAATATGAAAAACTTCTAAAATGAAAAATATTTTTCTGTAAATAAAAGCAGGACTATACGTATAAGCAAAATATAAAATTATTCAACTGTTAATCTAAATACAGTTTATACTATTTGAGAACAGGGGAGTTTCGAAAATAAATGATTTATACGAACCTGATGCCAAATTGAAGAGGATTCTACTGGCAGTAGCATTGAGAAGAACAACAATATTTTCTGGATTTGCATACTGGAGAAGATCTGCGGCTGAATGTCTCCTTCCATGCTTGTCAAAAGTTGAAGCACCGATCTTGGTGCCCTCCAAATGTTCCAAAGTATATCCATTGTAAGGAACAACTCCTGCTTCAAGAAGCCCATTCTTGAAAGCAGAACTCCAAGTGAAAAGCTTGTATTGTTTGAAGGCATTCAACTTTTCTACCCATTCATACGACTCATTTACAAGTTTCTCATCCCACTTCATTTTCCGAACATATTCAGAGCTCGCCCTGCTGTAGAAGCCAGCGTTGATAGCTGATGAGCCTCCTAGAACTCTCCCCCTTGCCAACTGCACTCCATCTTCTGAGACAAAACCCTCCATTACATAGGGATAATTTTTGGGATCCCCCAAAAGCTTGAAAAAGCCTTTGAAGTCCTCAACATCGGGATTTCCGTAAGGAGAGTCTCCCCTCTCCAATAGCAAAACAGAGTAGTGCTGTGAGAGAGTTGCTGCGAGGGGACACCCCGCTGTACCTCCTCCAACCACAATGTAATCATATGACTTTTCAGCTGCCTTTTGAGCATCTGCTGTCATAAACGGATATGGGTACTCTGCAAACATCAAGCACAGAGAATTACTTATCAATGTCACAGACCATCCTTAGACTAAGAAAAAACTGTATATGAACCTCTCCGAAAAAAAATTATTCGAAACTAAAGCGCGAAAGTTTGTACCGACCCAGTTTAGATGTCGTTGCTTCTGAACAGAATTGATGGCGGTAATTTGTAAACATCAGCAGGCATGAAATCACAAGGAACAGTATCTCCATACTCATTAATCAATCCAATTCCTCTTCTAGATTTGAAACTGAGATGAATATTTTGTGAAGAAAATTGATTCGAGGCAGTTCTTTTATAGATCAGGCGCAAGGATGATTGATGTTCTTGCTGATGACATGAGAATATATTAAAAGTATTTGAATTGATAATTACGTATTTAGAGTTAGTATACATGCTTCTTAGTAATCAGCCGGCAGATTCTTTGTTATTTCATTAAATTTGCTACTTAAAACTCTTAAAAAAAGCAGCCGGCAGATTGTTGTTATTTGGAATTTACGATGTTCTAAAAAGCACCCTTCAAAAATTAAAATTTAATTTAATGTTTTTTAATGAATTAACTACTCTAAAATTTAAAATAATTAATTCACAGGTTGTTTATTCTAACAATTCGCCCAGTTCCAGAAATAAAAATATTATTGAATTTTTAAGACTTTTTCCAATAGTAAAATATTGCCAATCTTTATCCATAAATTAAATTTTAATATTTATTTGGATTATTAATGTTACATGTAAATTATTAACAATTAGATAAAAGGAAAAGAAAATATCTTGTTTATGATTCTTCTAAAAACTATGATTAATATAGGATAACAACAAAAAATATGGTTGACATTTGTGGTTATATTTTGTGTATAGTTGGTCATGGGATTAAGAATATTACCACCATTTAATTATAACTTCTATGAAAAAAGGATAACAACATAGCAGTTACAATGTTGAAGAAGAGAGACAAATTATTAGAAATGAATAGATTCTATGAGTATGTACTTGAATTATGAAGCATTTGATTTTCTTAAAGGAATACATAGGAAATGCCAACTTGAATGAGTGTAAAGAATAAGTCTAGGTCGAGGGAGTTCTTAAGATAAATCACCAATTTTACAAGATCCACTTGCTAAAGGAATGATTGCATAAAAATTCTAGATGATTTGTAAACTTACTAGGAGAAAATATGTGAAATAACCTTGTATTTATACTTGTTTATGCCAAATTTCTTGAAATTACAACACTACAAGCTAACAGTAGATCTAGAAGAATAAAATCTGACCAATAATTAAATTCAAAATTAGGTCCAAGCTAAGTAGGACTCATACACTAGTTGAGGCATATGAGTCCCAATAGGATAAGCTTAGGATAAAAATTTCAAGAAAGGTTAAGTTTAATGCAAAATTCAAGACTAGGCCCTGAAACTTAGGTGGGACCCATGCACCCAAGGTGGTGTATGAGTCCCATATCTCTAAATATAGGCCATACAATCCAAAACAATTAAATTATGATTGGCTATTTCATATGTGTCAATAATATCCTCGGAAAGATTCATTAAATAAGGCTTGTGGATGCAAAATAGGACCAAACCCTACTTACACATAAGTGCACAAACTCCCTCCCAAACTAGATTATCTATCCTATGTGTAAATAAAATCTTTCCTTGTTAAATAAACAACTTATCTAAGTATTCAGTATGTGCCTTTCAAGTTCAATCATACCTAGTATATAATAATTATGATAAACACCCATCTTTTACTATGGAGTACTTAAAAACACACTATGAAAACAACATAAAATCTTCTATTTCCTTTTCAAAATAATCTAATTCCTGTAATGCACATACTGGAAAAGATATCTCAACCATGCATGCAAGACATACCATTCAAAAAGTATAATAACAAAGAAGAAGATATCCCCATTCTTGTTATCACCTATCCAATTAGAAGATAGCTATGTAGCCCTCTCTAGTAGCAAATAGCTTGATAATCAGCTTCTCAAGAATGTCACTATAACTTCTACCTCTCAAGTTGATAGCTTACTCCTCTCAAAATATATCCTTCTCTCAAAATATAACCTTCTCACAAACTATATGAACTTACTTCCTTTCTTTCTCTCTAAGCAATGCAAAGTATGATTGGAAAATTACAAAATTATGAATTAAAAAAGATGTATTATCTTATGGACGAATGTGTCCCTTCTAAATGAAAAGTTTCAGCTATTTATAGAGCAACCAAGCAACCTAAAATCCTACAGTTTAGGCATGTTAATGGACAACAAGCTTCATGCAAAACAACACATGAAACATATCAGAAAGGTGACGACTTCACAAGCTAATACTCAACATAATCACTTACAGGTTGACTTCTTTTATGACATCAATCAAAAGAATTATTCAAACAACATATTCTTAATTCGAATTGACAAAAAGAAAAGACATCTAAAACAACTTATATTCAAAGGTGGCACCATTTTCATTTCCATTTCCATCATATTTGATGTGGTTAAACTACCAAAATAATTAGTAAACATTCATTTTATGACAACAAGCTTCTATCGATCCATTTAGTGGATGAATCTGTTGGTGTAATTAATATTTAATTACACATTTGCATAAGTTTAGTTAGGCTTTATTTAATTCCTAAGTTATAGGATCTTATCTTTATCTTTTGAGCTATCTTGTTGCTCAAGATAAGATTAGGTTTATGCATCTTTTCTTTTATAAAGCAAATCATTATCTTGGTACCAGAGCCTTGATTTGTAGCCCCTTCTCAGATTTCTAGAGAGATTCATTGCAGAGTTTGTTTGGGATTCCTCAAGGGTTTCATACCTCAGTTTTGTCTCTCTATTTGGGTGCTTTAGCATGGTTACTTTCAGTTCACATTGGAGGAAATCTGAGCTCATTTTCAAGTCCATGGCTATCAAAAAAGTCAAGATTGACTTTTGTTTCGCCTAATTCTGACATTTTATGCTAGAGTTATGAGGGTTTAAAGATCTATCAGATCTAGGAGTTGCGAAGCTTCTGGTGCGTTTTCAGGTAGATTGAACCTCGCCATCAGATCCAGAGCATCTGAGAGATGAAAAACAACATATAACTCACCCTATTTTGGTGTCAGCTGTTTGCGAGGAAATTTTTTTTTACCCAGCAGGCCGTACGGCCCACCACGTACAGGGTACGATTGCAGAATAAAAAATACATATTTTATATGTTCTACAAAATATTGTTCATGGGATTTTAAATTTATGTGGGTGTATTAAAATTCTAGTGGATTAAATATTATTGGGGTCTTTTTAAAAATATATATATATATATATGTATTTTGCAAACTGTTATTTTTGGTACCATCGTACCATAGTCTACATTTTTGCAAACCCCTGTCAGCCCGTACTCCCACAACATTCTTCGTTGGTTATTTTTCCACTATCGCCGGCTTTTCTTCTTCCGTTGGATCCATTCTCCGGCGCCATCTCCATCTGCATTGGCAACTAGCTTCTAAACCGAACACCCCTTCTTCCTTTAGCCCCAGTCACATTACCGTCCATGGGCTATCTTGTGGGGGGCTTTCCCATCGGCAACGCCCGGAGCAGCACCACCTCAGCCTCGCCCACCCACCACCCGCCTGGTGGTGGGTTTCTTTTTTGCACCAGCCCTATCCACGGTCATATGGTGAACTAGGGGCCAAGCTAAAAGGTGCTTAACTTTTGTGCCCTATTAGTCTTTGAAAACCCTGATTTTCCCCCATACAACTGTTTTTTTCATTTTGGCATAACTTTTGATCTCAAAGGCAGATTTTTTGAAATGAGATATTGACGGAAAGCTGGTGAGACCAATTTTCTGATGGTGTAGTTTTTTTTAGATATTTTTTTGTTTGATGGGATATTTTTCTAGTTGAAGTTAGATGTTCAAATTTCACTTCAGAGGGCATATCTTTTGACTCGGTGCTCCGTTTTTTGTCATTCTTGCAGTGTTGGAAAGCTAATTCAGTCCTCTACACATATATGAGGTCTATTTCTATTTTCTATCTATGAATGTTTATATTCTCTCCTTTTACAATCATCAGGTTATTGTAATAAATGAACTATGATAATGTTTCATTTAGGGGGGTTTCTTGCATAATAATCTAATTAGAGTGTAGTTTTCACTTTGATCTCCATATCCATTTTGTTTTGATGGCAACTCATATGGGTTATCTGGTCTATTACTTTCTTTTGGCCACATTTTTTTCTTTAGCTTGACACATATCAGATTCATCTGTTCACACTTCAGTTGGGAGATTATGTTTCTTGATCCTCATTGGTTCAGATTCTTCTCAATTTGAGGGCCATTTTTTTATGGTTAATGTTCCAGAGTCTATTTTTGGTACTCCTTCCCATGGAAGAGTTTTAGTCATAGTTTGGCATCGGCATCGAGATACACAACTTCCAGATTAAATCATCATCTCATCTACTGTTGCTTCACAGATTCTAGGGTTGTTCCAATTTGTGATTTTTTGAGTGTTCCGTGGCATTGGGTCTCTTGTCACATTATTTTGATTTTGGTTTTGATTTCAGTTGTAGACAGAAGTATCTTTCCTTACTTGTCAGATTGCAGTTCCAGTGTTACTCCACAGTGTTCTTCCAGTGCTTCTTGCCAGATCATCTCAGTAGGGGTTTTGTCCCCAACTGGATTTTCCTTCTGCCTCATCATTGCATTTGTAAAATGAGTACACAGCCTTATTCTGGGACTCATCTTTGCATAATAATTTGCTTCTCCCTAAAGTTGCACTTATGGGGGTGTTTTGGTGTAATTAATATTTAATTACACATTTGCATAAGTTTAGTTAGGCTTTATTTAATTCCTAAGTTATAGGATCTTATCTTTATCTTTATCTTTTGAGCTATCTTGTTGCTCAAGATAAGATTAGGTTTATGCATCTTTGCTTTTATAAAGAAAAACATTATCTTGTAAGTATTGAATTCTCGAATAATATTATGTTGCACAATATTTTGCAACCTCTCTACTTTTTCTGATTTTCTCTTCTGTGGAAGGTCTTTTTGGTTTGCAAATCTAATCTTGGTTTCTAACATAATCGACTTGACAAGTTAAATACATTAGAAAAATTCAAGGTTGGTCTTACTACTAGTGTCAACCAAGTCATGCTTTTCATTGATAGGAATACAATGTGATAAATCTCGTGTCTTCTTGAATGATAATTTTTTTCCTCAAATAGTTATAAGCAATTAAATCACCCTCATTAGACATAGTCAATAATGACTATTATCGGCCTTCATTCACATAGTCTCTATCGACTATAACAACCTTTATAAATTGGCTTCTATTGAATAAGAGAGTCAAAGTCTAATAATCATTTATATTATGTTAAATTTATATTATTATTATATATATAATATATATTATATACATATATATGGGTATGTGCAGGATCATGAGGGGCCAAAAAGTGGCAATATTATGGGTATGTGGCTGCTGACTATTTTTTTACTCAAAATTGATGAAATGAAAAGGGTTTTTAAAGGAGATTCTCAGCTTTCCACTAATATAAATTATGCTTTGCTTTGAATTTTATAAGTAATTATTATTCATTTTCTATTCAAATTATGACTAAAGTCCTAATTGATAGGCTTATAGAAAAACATCTATAGCTTTCAAATGGTATCACATTTTTGGAATCCAAAACATGTATCACATTCTATGCTTCACATACTATAGGATTACAAAAAGAAAAAATGAATTTCATAAGTTTTGACCAAGTTAAGGTGGTCGGACCCTCTGAGGAGTTTTTATATTTTTTGAAAAGTTGTAATAAAAATTCATATTTAATTATTTACTTGGAAAAAAATTACAAAAAATATGCATCACATCCGGGCATGAGTCCTCTACTTATATCTAAAATATTATAGAAAAAAAACCATTTTATTGTGGTTAGGGTGGTCAGAATGGACACCTACTTATTTTTCCCTAAAATTTGAAACCATTGCATTGAAATTTCAAATTTTCACCAAATAGATTTTTTTAAACAAACCTAGTAATTTAGAAACTAAATTCAATTTGCTACAGATTCTATTCTTACATATTTTTGAAAAAATATAGATGACTTATTCAAATTTTTACATCAAGTTCCCTAACTTTAATTTTCTTGATTTTTTTGCCACTTAAGGGCCTACTTTTTCCATGATGATCCTACACATACCCATATATATATATTTAAATACTATCATGTATTTATATATGTATATATATAACCATTATTATATATTTACATATATATATATACACATATATATATATGAGTACATGAAAGATAGTATATAATAAACACATTATATTGATTGTATACATATATATATATATATGTATAAATGTATATACCTCTATGTACACATATGTGTAGGTATATCTATGTCACTCCATTCGTATGAGCGTGTCCATTAACCAATGTATTCATGTATTGATATACATATACATATGGATACGTGTATATACTATACATATATGTATATATGTTCACATCTGATTCACATATAGCCATTCATGATTACCATCATATTGATAAATATTTACGTGTGTTGCATCTATACATGTTCATATACATGTCATTAGATCCCATTAACATGCATTTTCATATATATACACATACTTCCACATAAATCCCACTTGTCAATACAATCGTAATAGTACAAGAAAGATCTCAAAAGCTTAAATAGATAAACATCACCCATTAATGCATGTGGTAGTAAAAAGGACTCTCAAATGTAGACATAATAGCTCAGGATGACTTACCTACTACCCACAACTGACTCAACTCAATCATTCTAATGTGGTGTGTTTATATGATCAGATAGTTTACTTTTATCAATTACTTAATCAAGGTCTTCTCCTGAGTGATATTCACCTCCACTTGGAGAAATGAACACATACTTGCATCCACTAACACATGTACAGGATAGTCAATTGTTCACAACATATGTAGTATATATGACCATTTTTCCAAAGTTAGATAATAATATTTCAATAACCATTTATGCACTTATATTCAGTATTTCACCACGAATAACACCAACTGAGATAACATCCATATTGGTTAAAAGGTACAAAAATAATTTATTTATCTCCATAATTCACATTACATTCATATTTAACCTATGTAGTAATAGTAAATAGTAACTTCACAATGAGGGTGTAACAGGTTTGTCACAAGATCTTAGATCATCCTCCTTGAACTTTTTTATCTTATCTTCCCAATACTTGTACAATTATACCTCTCTTGATGCTTTTTTTTCTACTTTAGTGTGAGTTTGAGCACAAGCTCATCCTCTCACTAAAGTGGGGGCTAAATGTAGTGTCAAAAAATACACTCCTTTACATTTTCACACTATGTTTGCATCCCTTAATTAATTGGACTTAATGAAGCCTCTAATTGTCCTTATTATGAATCTATGAGCCTAATTAGTTGTAATTTTTGAAAGGGGAATTATGATTTAATTAATACAATTATCATTTTTAAAACCTCAAAATGAATAGGTCCTAGAAATTTAGGTTAGGATCCATTCACCCTTGGGTGAATGGGTGAATGGGTTCCCTTTAGTTGGTAATTTCAAATTTTAAGTATTTTTTTGATGGTCTTTTTATGATCCCAAATTCAAATTCAAATATCAACTTGTAATATTTAATTTTTAGGAAATTAGAAAATTACCTATAAAAGAAAAGTCTTTTTTTTAAATTCAAATCCTAGAAGCAAGCTAGATTTTCAAGAGATCATTTCCTAAAACTATGATTATTGTCAAAGGTATTCAAGAGAATATTTTTGAATCATTTATTGCAGCATTCAAGATCTCAAGCATCATGTCATAGTTGTTAAGCATCATGCATATTTTTGGAGCTAACATTATGATATAGGTTTCAAGTTTTAAATCAAGATTTAAGCATCAATATCATATCATCAATCAAGCCATTTCGTGCAAGATGAACACCTTGGAGAGATCTAGTAATTTTTATTCCTTCAAGGGTTTCAAATCAAGGGTTTGGTGAGTTGCAACATAGCACTTGTTCATTCATCATTTCTTTCATGTTTCATTGTTTTAATTCAAATTTTAATTACCAAAATAGGCTTTGACCAAGTCAAATCCCCATTCACCAAAAACAAAAACAAAATTCCCTCTTGTGTGTTTTTATAATATAAGGTTGAAGAATTATTGAATATCTATCAAAAGAGAAAAATTATAAAAGTTTTTAAAGTTGTAAAAGTTGTCAACATTTTTATCAAGCCACAAAAAATCACTTTTAGAATTTATTTCTCAATTTTTTACTATGAAACCCGGAGGAATCAAGAGTGTAGAACAAGGACCAAAGGATTGTGAAAGTAATTTTCAACCCATGTAGCATGACCCATTCACACTTGGAAAATGTGTCCTAGGAGGACACTCAGCACAACCTTTTTGTGATAGTTGCAAAAAATAAGGCCTTCTCAGATTTGTAATTTCTTTGTAGATTTTATTAGATTAAGGTTTAGAGGTTTCATGTGTTACACTAAATGATTGCATTCATTTGGTATTTTTCATTCATCTCCCAAAAGTGCATTTCAAGCTAATTTACACCATCCTAGACCATAAGGAAAACAACAATATCTCCACAATGGTTGACTCACCTAAGGGTTGAAAGTCAATCTTTCACTAGGGGATCTATTTTTCCTAATGAGATAAGGAAAGTGTAGGTGCATCATACCCCCCCTTTCCATCATTATTGATAACACAACATTTTCTTATGTTTCATTTATAACATCAAGTGGGAGAATGTTAGGATAGGTGAAATTATAATTTCTATCCTAGGTTGATAATTGTGTGTATCCAAATTCTTTTGAAAGTGTTGTAGACGGCATGAGGGAAAAAGATTTAGTGTTTATTTTCCTATGAAAATTTGTAATTTCATTCTAAGAAGTATAGCCACTATAATGATTGTTATAGGGCATCCCAAAAGCATATTCCCTTTTGGCATCAACTTCTAGGTGGGGACCACTTTGTAATGTACGTCCTTGCATGTTTTCATGGTTTCATGCCAAATTTTGCATGTTGGTGCATATTCTTTCATGAATTCATTGGAGTTGTTAGAGATTTATGGAGCACTCGTTATTGACCAATTTTTTTGGTTATGGGTTAGGTGCCCATATTAAGGCCATGTGATGATTTAATAATTTTCACCATATTGATGGGTTGACCACTAAGGGGGGAATGGGTTTTCTAGGACCTCTGTGTTTTCTTATTGTTTTGGGATACCATATGTGGTATTCTCTCCTATAAACTTCTATATATTGGAGCATTGAGATAGTGGTTTTTAGAGCTTTTTTGTAGGTTTTCAAAGTAACAGAGTGCTAATGAAATTCAAAGAGGTGTTTTATACTGTTCTATCTCATTTGAATATTAATACAAAAATTGGATCTATTTGGGTGTGGAGTCTTTTCCCACAAGGTTTTATCCATGTATATCTTGTGTCACTTGTGTTTCTCAACTTGTGGTATTACTGATTTTCTTTTATGTTTTGAACTTTTAATCACATAATAACTTAATGGTAATATTGAATATATAATTTCAGATTTGTAATCACTTATTTAAGTTCATATTGCTACAACTTTCACCTTGATTTCTAACATTTATAGACATTTATTCAATTTCTCATAAATTAGATCCAAATAGCAAACATTTACAAATTGAATTAGAAATGATAAAATACTGACAATGGCATTCAAAGTTGAGAGCAGGAAAAATAGGGAGACACTATCACCATAGGGAATCTTTGTCCTTACGTGATTTTCTAGAATATAAGGTGTTGGGGGAAAAGTACTAGATGAATGCATTTATTTCATGCTTACAATTTATCAACTGGTAATTGTTAAAAATAGATCATAAAATACATAATTTGGAAAATTAGTGATTCA
>VDFB02274714.1:29715958-29769385 GCA_007258455.2 Sequoia sempervirens | reverse complement strand
GAGAGAGAGAGAAAAAGAGAGAAATATAATGACCTAAGAGAGGTAGATGGAGTGAGAGAGACAAAAATACTAGAGGGGGAGAGAGAGAGGGAGAGTGAGAAAGGGGGCTGGAGTGAGATAGATTTATCTAGGTAGGGTGGGAAGGAATGAGACCTGAGAGAGGGATTTGGAGTGAGAGAGAGTAGTCTAGGTAGCTTGGGAGGGAGTGAGACCTGAGAGAGAGAGAGACTTCAGAGGGATAGAGAGTTATCCAGTTAGGGTAGTGAGGAAAAGAGTGTATGAAACGTAAAACATCAACTATCCATCTATGATCATAAACCGCACACTCTCAGCATTATTAGAGTGGTCAACCAAAGAGAGGGGAATGTTACATTTTGTTGAAAGCAGGGCATTTGGTACATGCCAAATTTCGTGAGCACCATATTTTGCATGTGCCATATGGGATGTGTCATTTGGAGAGTGCCAAATTTAATGATCGCCAAATGACCTGCTTTGGACATGTTAATTGACAGGATTTGCCAAATTTCTTCATATTTTTGTATGTGCTCCCTATCACATTTGCACATCTTTCAATGAAAGTTTATAAAAAAAAATGTGATAGCATTACCCTCTCTCTTAGTTATCTAAATATGTAAAAAAATTTTGTTTTGATTCAGTTAAGGTTTTGATCCATAGCTTCTATTGTAAATGCCTCCCTTTTTGGTCAAAAACTAACATGTGCTAGTTTTAGGATAGATTTTAACTTGTTCATCGAAATGCAAAACAAATTACATTTTTTAAAACTAGACTCCATTCTACACATGATGAAAATAAATAAATAAATTTCTAATTAGTTTTCAAAAAGTTTAGGGAGAAGCACACTCAAATTTTAGATTTTTAGGATGTGTCCACTTTCAAAATTCACAAAATATTATATGTTCATTAAAATATATATCTGAAAATATGAGGATAAACTACATGGTGTTAGTTAATTTCTCACTATTCATCTTTTTGAAATTTAAAAAAAAAAGTTAATCAAAATGGTGGGAGCCCTTAGGCACTACTCTATTTTTTTTTTATAAAAACATGACCTAATTTGGGCCCCCCCTTTTTGAGACCCTTAATATTCATTAATTTCAAAAAATAATTAGTAGCTTAGAAACTAGACTCAGAGCACTTCAACTTTTGTTGTTACCGCATCTTGAAATTTTGAGCATAACTATCTTCATTTTCTTGTGGAAATCAGATTTTGTTGATTTTAGAAAAAAAAACTGGCATCTTAAGAGCCAAAATTGTGTCGCAGATCCATACACTTACCCTTAAGCTAGAGGCAGATATCACCAAAGATAAATTTTTTAAATGCAATCTCTTCTATGAACAATGATAAATCACCTAGTTGGGACGGCTTGCCAGTGGACGTTTGAAAAGAATTATTTGACTGGGTATTTGGGGACCTTCTTCATGTGTACAAGGAGGCTCTCGAAAGGGGTTCATTGGGAGATGAAATAAGTAGACGTATTATTAAGCTTCTCCAGACAGGAGGAGATAAGACTCTAGTGAAGAACTAGAGGCCCATCACACTACTGAATGTCTCTTACAAAATAATTGCCAAAATAATTGCCTTGAGATTGGTCAATATTCTTACCAAGTTCATAAATAACACCTAGACTAAGTTTATAAATGGTAGATACATTCTAGAGAACTTGATCACCAGTTGGGAAGTGTTAGATTGGGCCAAGAACTCTAACCAGAACTCCACTATGCTTCTCTTCGACTTTGAAAAAGCTTATGATAGGATTGAGTGGGATTTTCTAAGGATGGTTCTCTAGGCCTTTGGCTTTCCCAACAAATTTTGTGACATGGTTAATACACTTCTGAAAGATTCCTTAGCACAAATTGATGTAAATGGGACTCTAACTAAGAAGATCTTTCTTGAGAGATCCATAAGGCAAGGGTGCCCCTTAGGTCCTACTCTATTAGTTATTTCCTCATATGCTTTCTTCTACCTACTAAGGGATAACACATTATCCATGAGGATAAAAAGGATCTTCCTCCCAGACCAAAATGAGTTGATCAATATATAATTTGTAGATCTGATACAAGCATTTTTGTAGAACTCGAGCAAAGTAATTTGGACTCCCTAATGCAAAAATTTTACCTCTTTTGTCCGGCCTCTGGAGCTAAGCTCTTCAGAGCCAAGTCAACATTTTTGGGGTGGAAAGAAGAGCCTCTAGACTAGCTAAAGGATTATGGTTTTTAGTGGCGAGGACCCAACAAACTTGTGAGGTACCTATGGATACCTTTTGCAATCTACCTGGACCTCAAATAAATGTGGAACTAGATCAAAACAAAGATTGAAAAAAAGATTAATGGGTGGAACAGACAGTATCTTTCACTGGCTGGAAGAATTGAGGTGTCCCAAAAGGTCCTATCCTCCTATAGCATTTATTTCTCTTTCATTTGGTTTCTCAATAGCTACCAAGTCAATGAAATTTAGAAAAGGATCAGGTCTTTCCTATGGTCATATGGGAAGGGAAAGAAGAAGAGGCACTCTGTCAAATTGGAGTGGTGATGCTTGAGTAAATTACAAGGGGGTATTGGGCTAAAAGATCTCAGATTGCAAGGGATTACCTTGGAAGATAAATTGATTCTCAAATCATTGGAAGGAAATGAACCTTGGAAATTCTTGGTTAGACATAATATCTCAAAGGTTGTTCCTAAGCAAGCTAAGACATGGAAATCTCTACCATTCAATGACATGATCCTCAGTAAACAACCTATGGTTCTAGTTGGGTCCATCATTTTTAAAAGTTTGTGGAAGGCCTAGGAGCTAACAAATCATAATGCTTGTCTCAAAGATAATGGTATTACCCTAAAAAATAATAGGAAGTGATTCTCTCATAGTTCCATATGGTGGAATCTAGAGCATAAAGGGGAAATACTTGCCCTATTTCAAGGTTGCTTAGCTAAAAATTGCCACAAGTTGCACATTAGAACTTTTTTTTATATCCTATCCAACAGGTGCATTTCTAGCAAAGACACTCT
The DNA here is from genome assembly GCA_007258455.2 of Sequoia sempervirens. NCBI lineage: Eukaryota > Viridiplantae > Streptophyta > Pinopsida > Cupressales > Cupressaceae > Sequoia > Sequoia sempervirens. Next base: position 29,766,361 of record VDFB02274714.1, on the reverse strand, counting down.
TAAGGAGAAGTTTGGCTTACTAGATTCCAATGTTAGAACCTATAATACTATCTTGGAAGCTTGTAGGGATGCTTTTCTTCTTGATACAGTAGAGGAGGAAAATAATATTGGTAGCATCATCATTTGGAGAGATGGTTCTAATCTTAGCAGCATTTAAGCTAAATCTGTACGTAATTCACTTACTAATAATGAGTTGATTCTTGAGCATGTTAATAAATGTTGGTCATCCTCCCTTAACTCAAAAGACTATCAAAGAATCATTTCCCTTGTGTGGCACAACTGTATAGAGCCAAAAAAGGCATGTTTTAGGTGGTTAGTTCTCTTACAAAAAATCCCTTTCAAATCTAATTGCTTGGATATGGACATGTACAACATTTGTAGGATCCAAAAATCTATAAAACACATACTCTTTGATTGCTTTTATGCCCAAGAAATCCGGAACATTTTCTATCATTATTTGAAATTTTGGGACAAAAATAGTATAATCATTTGGTGGGATATTCTTTTTTGTGATCTAAAAATCAACTCTGAATGTAAGTTATTTTGGTTTTTTCTTTATAATGAGATTATATGGTATATTTGGAAAACTAGGAACGATGATAAGTTTAAGGGAATAAAGATGGGGCTTACTGAGTCACTAACAAGACTCACACATGATAATGTTGCAATGCATGTTTCAATACATATCAAAGTTTATATGGAGAAATTCATGGGCTTGATCAGGGAAGGCTCCACAACCATTACTTGAGATGAGGTTAGATGTGGGCATGCATGCCAAATCAATCTAGAAGAGGTAGAGATTTTCAGAAGGGCATTTGATGAGTTGCAAAGAGTGGTGAACGAGGTTGTTGGGCTAGAAAGGTAGTATGGACCACAATAGTTAAACACTATAGAAGCTAAGGAGGTCGTGTCAAACAATCAAGCTTTTGTAGACGAGCTCCTTTAGGAAGATACTGAAACCAACACTTGTGCTTCCAATGGAAATTGAATGAAGATCTTATGTTGTGTTTTTTTGTTGCTATCATATGCATAGTTGTTAGATAATCAAATGACAGTCAACCTAGCTTAGATGGTGATAAAGTATAAATTAGTTGTAATGTGAATCTCAAGATTTGGAACAATGTCCGGTGACTATCATAGCCTGTAGTAATGTTGTGTTTTTCGTAATGTAGTGGATGTGGTAACTGTTAATGTACTATAATCAATACAAAAAAAATACATATACTTGAAAATAATAACATTTGGTGAGTAGCAACCTTGAGGACAACCTTATATAGAAATGTGCAATTCTTGTATTGACACATTACATTAATTTATATTCCTAAAATAGAAATTTGGACCGAACTTAAATAATATATCACTGTTGTTCTTGCTTAGACACAAGGTATCCTTGGAGTATGAGAAATTCTATGATATTTTAGAAACTTGGAGTCTAAATTATATCTTGTGTTTTGAATTTTACTTGATGAGAATTTTATTGAGTCAAACAAGAGATGTATTGTTTTGAATGGATGATTCAAAATTTTATACAATTAGAATATGATTATATTTGAATTTTTCAGAAAAAATGGTTTTAGAGTTATATCAATTATTTAGTCACTATAATATGAGGACAAGGTTAGCTAGGGTATATCTAAGATCTAGATGAATGACTAGATGTGATAGTGATTGTATTTATTATAGATTTAGTTCTTAGATTTAGTTATGGTATATCTAACTATGTTACTATTTTCCACCCTTAATGAAAGGTCAAGCCACTTCTATTAGGAAGATGATTGGGAAACCACCTAATTTGTGATTGGAGATAAAGTATGATACCCTTCCTCTTTACAATTGGTATAGAGACTATATTACTTTTTCTCAATAAAGATGACTAACATGACACTCTTATTATTTTTGTATAATTTAAGAAGTTTTAATCCTTTATATGATTAAAAATTTAAATATATGCACTATATAAGAAAGCAATCCTATTGTTGAGCTATATTTCATTGTATTACCTTCATATTTAAATTACTACAGTTTTCTAAAAAATCATAATGTGAAGTATGTATTAACATAAATTGAGTATTTTAAAGATTTAAAGATGGATTTTAAAAATTTGAGCATATTTAATGATGAAGAATTAGTTATTCAATCAAGTTATTTATTCCTTAATGCATTAAAATATATTTATTAGAAGAAAAAATGAATCTTGTTATAGTGAACATTTGCAGTACGATTACTTGTATAAAGATATAGGAATGCATATAAGGATACAAAGGATAAGACAATAAGCCCAAATTTGTGCAAAAACATTTCATTCATGTTTATGCAAATATATTGAGACATTAAGTGAAAATACCTACAAAATAAAATAGGAAATGGCATGTGTTTGTAAATTTCACCATTATAATATTGTATATTGTATATTTATAATAAAATATGCACATATCATAGTCTAGAGTTAATTGTGTAAGATTTATGATTTTCACATATTAATTTGGTTGATTTATTTAATATAATTAATTAGTTATCTATTGATATATTAACAACAAGTAAAATAAATATAGCATACCCTTAAAGAAGGATTCAAAATGATATAACAATTTATGTTTTTCAAGAAAGTGGAAAAAATAAATATCACATTCCCTCAAAAAATAAACATTTGCAAAATTAAATATTGTCTCCATTCACACCACTATGTAATCTAAATTAATAGACAAAATTATGTAGCTATTTAAATATGTAAAAACTCTGGACAAAAATCTTTTATAAATCATAAATCAAATTTAAATAAGAAATATTATTTTGTAAAAAGCTTATTACTACATATATTAATGTAAAAGAAGACACAAGATGAAAACACCAATTACATTTGGGGTGGGGGGGCTAGCTCAATTGGGTAAAGCATCTTGTTGCAAGGAAGTGGTCATGAGGTCTAGTCTCCCCCCAAACCTGTGGTACCGAAGGGTGTGTCAAGCCAATGCCACCAGTCACGTGAAAAAAGTTTACGAGGCGCAGTGCAGTTTATAGGGGGATAGATCCCCGACCAATTTCTATAGTCTTAAAAAAATGACAATTACATTTGTTATCAATTACACTATCTGAAATGGTATTATTGATTTGTATGACCATTAAAAGGAAATACATTAAGTTTCTAACTAATTCCAACAAGACCTTTGAATAATTTTAGGTCTTCATACGCTTTTGGATGATATTAATTCCCATATACCGACATATGTTGTATAATCAAATGCTTTTATTAATGTTGTAACCTAAAATCCTTGGAGCTTAAGTAATATAAATAAATTGTTAAGAAAAATAAGTACCTTCCAAGTATCATGGTAGTAGCTTGCGGATTGGTACCAGAAGAATCCTTATAAATTGAGCCATCCACAACCCTTAGATTATCAACATCTTTCACTCGATATCTTTTGTCAACCACCAAACCAACTTGACAACCTCCATGGTAATGGTAATATGTCCCTAGTGTATCTTTGCAGAATTTGGCCAAGGCATCATCATTTGATTGATTCTTTGGTAATGCAGTCCCAACAAATTGAAGGATTTTGGAATATCCATTCCTAGTAAATGCAAACTCTTGAATAGAAGATTTCATAGTTAAATGAACCACAACTTTCACACTAAACATACATTTTTTTAAATCAAGAGGGTGTGAATAGTAATTGTAATGAACATAGGGATTATCTTGAGGATTTGTGCTTTTAAGCCAAAGCTCACCCCTTGATAAGGGAAATGCTACTTTACTCGCAACAATTCAAAAATAATGTATATTTGTGGCATTATTCTGTAGAGGAATGCTACCAGACTCGATGTAGATTTGTGAATTATTTACAATGCCCACTATATGTGCATAAGAAAATTCAAGTGGTTTTGAAGATTCAATCATTACTGTTGCACGAGGATTGTCTTGAACCTCTTTCCGTACTAAGGGTATGTCTAAATGAACAGTAATATTGAACTTTTTAAGTTGTTGTGCTGGGCTAATTCTACTCAAGAAAAGAAAAGAATTCCAAAGGAAAGTGTTTAAATTTGTACCGACCCAGATGAGATGTCGCTGCTTCTGAACAGAATTGATGGTTTTGATTTGTAAACATCAACAAGCATGAAATCACAAGCAATACTATCTCCATGCTCATTAATCAATCTTATTCCTCCCCTGGAGTTGAAACTGAGAAAAGCAATTTGTGAAGTACTTGCATTCTATGCAGTTTTTTTTATAGATGATATATCTTTTCCCCGACGTTATACCAATACGTCCTTGCTAATGTCATAGAAGCATTCAAAGTAATATACACGCTTCTCAATGATCTTATCAAGTTATAACAACTCACCGATGACTACAAAATATAAAAATTAAAAATTAAAAATCTGATTGAATTGGTAACAGAGCTCTGTCATTCCAATATCAACAGAATTTGTCAATCCTCTACGAGGATAAAGATGCTTAGAATTAATACAGACGCTTCTCAATAATCGAGGAACACATGCTTGGACTGATTAAAATTTTCAAATCCTTTACAACTGTCATAAGTAATATATGCTTGAACCTTTTCTAAGCCATTCAAATGGATAAATTTTAGATATACTTACAACTCCACGTTGACTGAACAAGCTTATTCTATATCATTTTCATAGTTTTGTAATGGTTGGACTGAATTCTTCTTAGTTATAAGAGAAAATAAAGCATTAGCTATATTTTCTTTCTGTAAACTGAATAAATTTAATTAGCACAGTAATTTAGACTAGTTACTTAATTAAAAGATGTGGGTATATGTGTTTTCAAATATTATAACAATTAAATATGAAAAAAACAAAGCTTTTGCTCTTTTAAAATTTAGGGATAAAATGTGTATTTTAAAATGTTTGATCTAGTCTTTTTTATTTTTCTTGAAGAAAAAGTGAAGAAAACTTCACCTTGAAATTTTGGTGGATGGCTTGAGTAAGTAGGAATATTATAAATTTCATTATACATAGATTGAGAAATATGAAGAGCTACCTAAATTAGTGCATGAATCTTTGCTATATTTTTAAAAAATTGAGAATATTGGCCTTATTCCATTTTTTGGCATGATTAATATTCTATAGTACAGATAACTATAATATCATAAGGAGAAATAAGTTGATATTCATAACGTATCTCAAAAGAAGAACTAAAAATTTATTCACTACTTCAATTTGACCAACTATTTATAGATGAAATGATATATAATATTGAAACTAACACCCTAATATCTTATAGAGTTATTCAAGAAAGTGATTAAAATATTTTTGATGAATATGCCAGTGATTAAAATATTTGAAATCACAATAAGGAATAATAGATGTATGGAAACCAAACTAGTATGATACATTATTGAAATATAATTCTATAGGATAAGGAGTATCAATAGTTTACTTGCAAGGAATAAAAATGGTCATCTTTGAAAACTTACATACCACAAAATAGTATACAATCATATTGTTTTAAAATAGTAGGCAACCCACTAATAAAATATATAGAGATAGAGTACCAAGGCCAAGAGGAAATATGAATAGGCTTATACAAACCAATGTTTTGATTAGTAGGCTTCACTTAGCTATAGAGATAGCATCAAAGAATGAAATATGTAATACCCCTCCATTTATGCTTATGCTTTATGTTGATACTTTTTCACACTATTAGTCTATGATGCTTTGTTGGATATTTTGATCGCTGGTTTTGAGCGATAGTGGATTATTTTGTTACATGATGATACATTGTTTTATGTTATGCTTTGAGTTAGTGTAGATGTTTACTTTCAGTTGATTATCATTATGTATATGTTTACAATGGACTAACAGCTATTTATTTCGTCAGTTTGCTATGATGTGTATTGGTGTGGAGAACGGAATCGTATCACTCGCTTGCGAGTGCCCTACGATATCTGTGATTTTCTCTGCACGGTGTGTCTGTTTAATATTTTTTATATATATTTGTATCCATGTTATTGCTTGGTTGCAGGAAATTGCAGGTACATGACATCGACTCCACCTGGGTACTCAGGTCTGAGCGTGTCAAGACTCAACGGATACGTTGATCGGGAGATAGTAGTTTGTTTACCCTAGCCTAGTCTTTAACCCTAGTCTTAGTACTTTGTCTGTTTTAGTTCTGAGTCATAGGTTTGTCTTGTATTTTCTGTTTGGATAAATCATTTTGAAAAGGTAAATTTGGTTAATTTTTAATGTTGGAATATTGTGTTTTAAATTATTGATTATTTAATTAATGTTTAAATGTGGTAGAAATTTACTTGCTTGATAATTTAATTCATTAATTAGCTTATTTGGTTAAATAGTTGATCTTAAAAAGATTAAACTATTTTAATTAAATTAATTAATTAATTAAATTAAATTATTAAGTGTGTAAATTATATTGCATTTGAAAATTATAAAATAAATAAATAGAAAATAAAATGCATGTAAATTGAAATAATGGTTGTAAAATTTAAATTGAATAAATTAAAATTGCATGCAAATTTGAAATGGAAAAATTGCCGTGAAGTGGAGAAGATATTTTCATAACCACTTCTCGACATGTGTGTGAGTGTAATAATTGCATTGGGGTTGTTGAAAATTTGTTACGGAGAGGATATTTTGGATCTCGGGAAATCACAGAGGATGTTCAATTTCCTCATGGGGAAATTATCAGAAGCTTTTGGCAAAAAAATTCTCTGTGTAAAAATCCTTATTTCTTAGAAAATTGTTATTTCTCCGGTTGTATATTTGTGGAAGATCCCTTGGAGGATCTTGGTGGTTGGTTAAGCTTTCTTCGATTTGAAGATTTCTTTTGAAGAAAATATTGGGAATTGTACGTTACAGGCAAGAGGTTACACACTATAGGTAGCTTTCTTACTACAGATACTTTTCTTGTTTAGTTTGTTTGTTTCCTCTAAAAAGTTAGAGAAAAAGATTTGTTTTTTTTTTTAGTTTTCTGAATTTTTCTCAAGAATTTATTAAAATTTATTTATACGGATGAAAATTTCTTTCAAAACAAAAAGGAAAGTTTTTGTAAAGTTTTGTATGAAAATTACTTGTCAAGGTTTTGATATGGGTATCTGTAGAAATGAAATAATTTTGGTATTCTTTTCTTTTATTTGTGGATCTGCTGTGTTTCTTTTAAATTGTTAATTTTTGAGGAATACTTGCTTAAAATAGATAAATTATTTAGCTGGTTCTGTGAAAGAAAATATAGTTTTCTATAGAAGGTATCTTCATATTTACAGTATATGGTGTGCTGTTTAAAAAAAATGGATTGGAAATTTAAAAAAAATACTGTGCATATTTTCTATGAAAACTCTGAAGAAAATTTTGCAGCTTCCCAAAAGAAATTACTGTATATTATCTTTTTGAAATCATTGTACTGAGGAATAAGTGCTAGAGAAATTTTTTTTTTCTTCTAATTTTGAATCAAATCGTCGTACGGGCGAATTAGCAGTGTTTATTTATTTATTTAAAAAAAACGGAACAAATCCGTCATCGAAATCCATATGGATTGCTTGTATTTATATTTATTTATTTTTAAGAAAAACGGGATTTAATAATCGCCGTGTGGTTTCTATGAATAAAATTTAAATTCTTTAAAAAAAAAAATGTAGAGAAATTAACCAGTGCCGAAGCACTGTTGGGCGGGGGTTATCCCGTGGCTGAGCCCGCAGAGCACGGTGGTGAGGGCTGAGCCAGCGCCACCCTCGCGAGTAGCACTTGGCACAGCCATCACGGCCAAGCACTGTGGGTGGGCTACGAAGGTAGCCCAACACTCAGTGAGGCATACGTGGGCTGCGGCCTGCGCGAAAAGGGCAGAAAAAGAAAATAAAACCCTAGTTTAAAATTGTTGTTTTAAAATTCAAAATTTATACCTTAATTTGATTCATATATATATATAATTTATTATAATATATAATATATATATATATATATATATATAATTCTTTTATTATATATTATATATATTATATATTATTATAATGTTATATATATATATATTATATATGTTTTAAATGTATATTAGTTTGATTTAAAATGTGATATTTTGGTAATTAAATCGATTAGATATTTTTGAAATTATAAATATCACAATTATATGCATGGATATGTTATTGAACAAAGTAGAAATCTATTTTTAAATTAAATGGGAAAATAAACTTAATTTTAGATGAATTGTTTTATTTATCCTATTTTGATTGATTGGATTTAGTATATCCGAACTAGAGATAATTATTTTTCTTGATTTATTATTATTGTGTTATTTTTGGGAAATTTTGGGAAAGCCTTTGTTGTGTAAGCCTTCCAGAATGAATTGTGTAAAGAGGGTGTTTAACTGTTCAAAATTATTTCTTAAATTGACTTGGGTTTGTGCAAAAGTTAAACATGGTGTCTAATACCGTTATGGTTAATTTGTTATTGTGAGTAGTAATTTGTGTACTTGGTAAGCCCTAGTCATGAAAACTTAGAAACCCTTGTTATGTTTAGGGGAGTGGCTATTTGTAAGGGCCGACACACAAAGTGGTGTCAGGGTAACTTACAAATAGTTTGTAAGTCAGTGAAAACTAAAGAACACAGTAGATAGATTAAAAACACTTAACAAGATATTTTTCCTCTCTTATGACTCTTGAGCTTCTTCAGTCATGAGTATAAGATGAGAAGGCCTGGAATGGAAAATCGATGTCTTGTTCCTTTAAAAGACATTCGATTCCACAACTGTATGCAATAGGGGCTGGGTTTCGTAAGAGGTTACCAGGGTAACCCAAGGATTGTGGGTCGAAACCTAGGAAGAAACACCAGGGTAACCTTTGCATCGTTGTGATGACACTCCACCTAGAATTACAGTGAACCTTGTAATTGTGAAACAGTTAATTGTCTAAATCTGGAAGCAATGTAACCAATAGTCTATTTTGTACTAGTGTCTAGGGTTAGTAGATTAGGTCTAAGTAACCTTATTACTATTTCCTAGCATGGGGGGTGGACCTACGGGTACCACATGGTTGGGTGGAACGTGCACCTTACTCCGTTGGGTCCCCAGTATGATCATGGCATCAAGAGCTTCATGGATGGAGAGCTCATGATCAAATACTTATGTTTATTTCAACAGTGTATATTGTAAACTTGTATTTGAAAACATCCCTCAATTGTATAAGAGGTGAACAATGTAATTGTAATTGTAATTCATTATTGAACTACCTCATCGGATGGATGAGTATTGTAAATTCTATCAAATGCAATGTATGGAAACATGGTTGTACTTTATTATATTATCTTGAATGGAAATTTCAATGTTATGCAAAGTTTATCTCTATGTTAATGTTATTAATATGTGCAATGCGAAATACTTTAGTCACTTATGGAAAACTCAAAGTAGTGAATCGTTTAGTAACTTAACGAATGTATGCAATTAATTAACTTAATATTAATACTTAAAAAAAAATTATTACACCTTTATAACACATCTGCAACATTCTTAGGTTATTAAGACAGGGCATTATAGATTGGTATCAGAGCCAAGGTTACAAACACTAGACGCTCTGGGTAATCATGAGCCCATTAGGTTGACCTAGTACGTAGTGTCGCAACTGTTAGCCTTGGTTGAATAGTATCTAAGACTCGTTATTGTTGTGTAGGAATATGCCTAGGCAAGGAGGAAGAGGTCATGGTAGAGGTCGAGGTGGAGGCCGAGGGCCGATCCCTCAGGTTACTCCCCCTCCTAGCCCTCACCACAGTGATCAGGAATAACAGATGGGTCAGAGAAATGAGGGACAAAATCGTGTATAGTCAGTAGTAGAGGGTTCTCAGATACGTCCACTTTTAGAGGAGGTCCTCGCTCGTCTTGGACCTAGACAGGAAGAGGAGCAGGAGGTTGTTAGAGAGAGGGATACATCCCCTAGGAGAGTAGAGGACATAGCACATCAGGATGCTATCATTGCAGGCCATATGAGGGATTTACTGAGGGCACGCCCTCCTACCTTTGATGGTACTGGAGGTGGCTTAGAGGCTAAGACTTGGCTACTAGATTTGGGTAGATGCTTTGCCATGCACCCATAAGGTAGCAATACCCGTGCCAGATGCGCTATTATGCACTTGAGAGGATTTGCCTCTACTTGGTGGTGCCTAGAGGAGTAGAAGCTCCATATAGATATTGGTTCTGTATCTTGGGAGATGTTTCTCGAGAGGTTTAGAGAACGGTTCCTGTCGGAACACTGAAGGCAGCGTAGGTCTGACGAGTTCCATGATCTACGTCAGTTAGCTCTTTCTGTAGAGCAATATGAATGTAGGTTTTATGAACTTAAGCAGTATGATGGTATTGGCAATGATGAGCCTATGTTAGTACAACACTTTATCAGGGGTCTGAATGCCCGCATCAGTGGTGGTGTCTGAGTCTTTGAGCCAAAGACTATGGTAGTCGCGGTGGAGAAGGCTCGCATAGTTGAGGAGAATCTTATTATTGCTTTAGGTGGGCACACAGGAGTGGAGATTGGGAGTGCTCCTGCAGTAGGTTTTAGTCCACGGGGTGGACATACATAGACAGGTGGTTCTTCTAAGAACCAATAGACACCCACAAAGGGTGGGAAGCAACAACAACAAAGAACACCTCAAAAGAACAATAACCCTCAACCACAACAACAAAATAGTCCTCAAACAGGAAAGGGTCGTAACTGGTGGCACAACAAGCACAATAGGCAGGATCAGCCTGCACAGAGTGCTCAGTCTACCGTCAGTAGGGGTAGTTATCAGCAATCCAATGCACCTTCGGGTGGCAGAGGATTCGACAGAGGCACAGGTTGCTATTCTTGTGGACAACAGGGACACATAGCTAGGCAATGTCCGATGAGAGGTCCTACTGGTTATGGGACTTGACCTACAGCTTCAGAGCCTACAGTCGGAGATGTAGGATGAGCACATACTGTATATCCTATGGTTAATGACCGCCAAGCCGATCACCAGAATACGGTGGTCAAAACTTCAGGTAAGTTAAATGGTGTTTGTATTTCTATACTTTTCGATTCTGGAGCCACTGACTCCTTTATTTCACTGACCATTGTTGACCGTTGTGGTCTTATGGTGGTAAAGCAAGGTGGTAAGTGGCAAGTTGAATTCGCCTCAGGGGTGAAAGTAGCAGTAGAAAACTTAGTACATAACTGTGAACTTAAAATTGGTACATTAACTACCTTAGTAGATTTATATGTTACACCCTTAGGATCGTATGACATAGTACTAGGCATGGATTGGTTAGCATCTTATCATGCTGTAATTGACTGTCGACTTAAGATAGTTAGTTGCATTAATGATTTAGGTGCAAAAGTGGAAATCGTAGGTATTCATAGACCTATCTCTTTGCGGATGATATCTACTATACAATTAAAGAGATGTCTTCATCAGGGCTGTCAACTGTTTGCAACAACAGTTACTGATTTAGATGAGGGTGAGAGTTGAGAGGTATCTCTAGATGATCATCCTATTCTTAGGGAATTCGTGGATGTGTTTCCTGATGACATTCTTGGAATGCCACCAAAGAGGGATATCGACTTTAGAGTTGACCTAGTTCCTAGAGCTGAACCTATATCTAGAGCTCCTTATAGAATGACGACACAGGAGTTAGAGGAACTTCATATTTAGTTAGAGGACCTATTAGAAAAGGGTTTCATTCATCCAAGTGTTTCCCCTTGGGGAGCACCTATCATCTTCGTAAAGAAGAATGATGGATCTCTTAGGCTGTGCATTGATTATCGTCAATTGAACAAGGTTACGATTAAGAATCGTTATCCTTTGCCTAGAATCGATGATCTTTTTTATCAGATTAAGGGAGCTAATGTGTTCTCTAAAATTGATTTGAAATCTAGTTATCATCAATTGCGTATAGCTGAAGCAGACATCCATAAAACTGCTTTTCGAACTCGTTATGGGCACTACGAATTCATAGTAGTACCATTTGGATTAACGAATGCACCATCGGTATTCATGAGTTTAATGAATGGTGTTTTTCGTACATACCTCGATCACTTTGTCCTGGTATTTCTCGATGATATTTTAGTCTATTCGAGGAACATGAAGGAACATGAAGAACATTTGAGACAGGTTTTGCAATGTTTAAGGGAAAATCAATTGTATGCGAACCTGAAGAAGTGTGACTTCTTTCAACCTAAAATAAAATACCTTGGACATGTGATATCTGGAAAAGGTATTGATGTGGATCCTTCAAAGATCCAAGAAATTGTAGATTGGCCCACACCTACTAATGTAGGTGAAGTTCGTCATTTTATGGGTCTAGCTGGCTATTATATGCAGTTTGTAGAGGGATTTTCTAGGATCAGTCATCCTATAAATTCTCTTCAAAGAAAAGGGAAGAAGTTTGTTTGGATAGAGCAGTGTTAGTTAGCCTTTCAGACTCTTAAAGAAAAGTTAACTAATGCGCCTATACTCATTTTTTTTGATCCTACTAAGGATTTTGTGGTATGCACGGATGCATCCTTAGAGGGTTTGGCAGCAGTATTGATGAAAGATGGGAATGTGAATGCTTATGAGTCTCGCAAACTCAAGGATCACGAATTAAACTATCCTACTCGTGACCTAGAACTAGCTGTAGTTGTGCATGCATTAGTTCAATGGAGACATTTTCTTTTAGGTCATCATTTTGAACTTCATACTGATCACCATAGTTTGCAATATATCTTTACACAACCTAACTTGAATGCTAGGAAAAGACGGTGGATGGAGTTCTTGTGTGAGTACGATTTTGAAGTAAAATATGTTCAAGGCAAAGAGAACGTAGTGGCTGATGCTCTTAGCCGACGTCGACATGAGATCTCTGCTACTACTCTTGAAGTAGATTTGAGAGGTCAAATAGTAGCTACACTTTCTACTGATAGATTATATCAGGAAGTGAAGTCAGAAGTTGAATCGGGTAGACCTTTAGAAGGTCGATTTGCAGGTTATGTCTTAGAATCGGATGGTATATTACAAAATTTAGGTCGTATTTATGTACCACATGTTGAGAGTCTTCGTACATTAGTGATGACTGAAGCTAATCGAGCTCCGTATTCAGCTCATCTAGGAGTCAAGAAAATGCATGTTGATCTTCGGCAATTGTATTTCTGGCTTGGTATGAAATGTGATATTGCTCATTATGTATCGAGATGTCTTGAATGTCAGCGAGTCAAAGCTGAACATCATCATCCTGTTGGATTATTGTAGCCACATCTCATTCCTGAATGGAAATGGGATATTATATCTATTGATTTTATTGTAGGGTTACCTACGCCATCACGTCGACATGGTGCCACTATGGTAACTATTGACCGATTGACTAAAGTAGCTCACTTTTCACATGTACAATCATCTTACAATGCTTCATCTGTAGCTAGGATATTCATGGAGGATATCGTTAGATTACATGGGATTCCTCGTAGGATTATATTGGATAGAGATCCTGTATTTACTTCGGCCCTATGGACTTCATTACAACATGCTCTAGGTACACAGTTAAACTTTAGTTTAGCTTATCATCCTCAAACAGATGGACAAACGAAAAGAGTTAACCAAATATTAGAGGATATGCTTAGGATGTACGTAATGGACCAACAATCACATTGGGAGGATTATTTGTACTTAGTAGAATTTGCTTATAACAACGGATATCAGAGTTCCATAGGTATGCCACCATTTCAGGCACTATACGGTCGTCCTTGTCAAACTCCTCTGAGTTGGGATCGACTAGAGGATAGAGTGTTATTAGGACCTGAGATGCTTTGAGACATGGAGCAACAGGTTGACCGTATTAGAGAGCATTTGATAGGTGCTCAGGATAGGCAAAAGAAATATGCCAATGTGCATAGGATCCATCGACAGTTCGCTGTTGGTGATAGAGTGTTTCTTCGAGTGTGAAAGTGAAAGAGTCCAATCCGTTATGGAAAAGGCTCTAAGCTTGCGCCTCGTTTCGTAGGGCCATTCAAGATTTTAGAGAGAATTGGTTCCGTGGTGTATCGACTCGCCTTACCACCTAGTTTGTCTCATATTCCTGATGTTTTTCATGTATCAGTTCTTAGGCCATATCATCCCGACATATCTCATGTACTTGATTGGAATGCATTATAGGTAGAGAACGGGCAGCTAGCTTTGGATCCCATGGCCATTCTACAGCACCAGACGCTCGGTCTCAGGGGTCGAGACGTTGATCAGGTGAGGGTCCAATGGGATCCTAGCCATGAGGCTTCAGCTACGTGGGAGGATGCGACACGCATGAGGGAACTTTATCCCTATCTGTTCATAGGCTTTCAGGAGCAAGCCTGATCCCAGGGGGGGAGGATGTAGTACCCCTCCGTTTATGCTTATGCTTTATGTTGATACTTTTTCACACTATTAGTCTATGATGCTTTGTTGGATATTTTGATTGCTAGTTTTGAGCGATAGTGGATTATTTTGTGACATGATGATACATTGTTTGATGATTATTGTTTTCTATTATGCTTTGAGTTAGCGTAGATGTTTACTTTCAGTTGATTATCATTATGTATATGTTTACAATGGACTAACAGCTATTTATTTTGTCAGTTTGCTATGATGTGTATTGGTGTGGAGAATGGAATTGTATCACTCGCTTGCGAGTGCCCTGCGATATCTATGATTTTCTCCACACGGTGTGTATGTTTAATGTTTTATATATATATTTGTATCCATGTTATTGCTTGGTTGCAGGAAATTGCAGGTACATGACATCGACTCCACTTGGGTACTCAGGTCTGAGCATGTCAAGACTCAACGGATACGTTGATCGGGAGATAGTAGTTTGGTTTACCCTAGCCTAGTCTTTAACCCTAGTCTTAGTACTTTGTCTATTTTAGTTCTGAGTCATAGGTTTGTCTTGTATTTTCTGTTTGGATAAATCATTTTGAAAAGGTAAATTTGGTTAATTTTTAATGTTGGAATATTGTGTTTTAAATTATTGATTATTTAATTAATGTTTAAATGTGGTAGAAATTTAGTTGCTTGATAATTTAATTCATTAATTAGCTTATTTGGTTAAATAGTTGATCTTAAAAAGATTAAACTATTTTAATTAAATTAATTAATTAATTAAATTAAATTATTAAGTGTGTAAATTATATTGCATTTGAAAATTATAAAATAAATAAATAGAAAATAAAATGCATGTAAATTGAAATAATGGTTGTAAAATTTAAATTGAATAAATTAAAATTGCATGCAAATTTGAAATGGAAAAATTGCCGTGAAGTGGAGAAGATATTTTCATAACCACTTCTCGGCATGTGTGTGAGTGTAATAATTGCATTGGGGTTGTTGAAAATTTGTTACGGAGAGGATATTTTGGATCTCGGGAAATCACAGAGGATGTTCAATTTCCTCACGAGGAAATTATCAGAAGCTTTTGGCAAAAAAATTCTCTGTGTAAAAGTCCTTATTTCTTAGAAAATTGTTATTTCTCCGGTTGTATATTTGTGGAAGATCCCTTGGAGGATCTTGGTGGTTGGTTAAGCTTTCTTGGATTTGAAGATTTCTTTTGAAGAAGATCTTGGGAATTGTACGTTACAGGCAAGAGGTTACACCCTATAGGGAGCTTTCTTACTACAGGTACTTTTCTTGTTTAGTTTGTTTGTTTTCTTTAAAAAGTTAGAGAAAAAGATTTGATTTTTTTTTGAGTTTTCTGAATTTTTCTCAAGAATTTGTTAAAATTTATTTATACAGATGAAAATTTCTTTCAAAACAAAAAGGAAAGTTTTTGTAAAGTTTCGTATGAAAATTACCTGTCAAGGTTTTGATATGGGTATATGTAGAAATGAAATAATTTTGGTATTCTTTTCTTTTATTTGTGGATCTGCTGTGTTTCTTTTAAATTGTTAATTTTTGAGGAATACTTGCTTAAAATAGATAAATTATTTAGCTGGTTCTGTGAAAGAAAATATAGTTTTCTGTAGAAGGTATCTTCATATTTACAGTATATGGTATGCTGTTAAAAAAAATTGGATTGGAAATTAAAAAAATACTGTGCATATTTTCTATGAAAACTCTGAAGAAAATTTTGCAGCTTCCCAGAAGAAATTACTGTATATTATCTTTGTGAAATCATTGTACTGAGGAATAAGTGCTGGAGAAATTTTATTTATTTATTTATTTTCTAATTTTGAATCAAATCGCCGTAAGAGCGAACTAGCAGTGTTTATTTATTTATTAAAAAAAACGGAACAAATCCATCATCGAAATCCATATGGATTGCTTGTATTTTTTTTTTTTTAAGATAAAAGGGATTTAATAATTGCCGTGTGGTTTCTATGAATAAAATTTATATTCTTAAAAAAAAAAAACTATAGAGAAATTAACCAGTGCCAAAGCACTGTTGGGCGGGGGTTATCCCGCGGCCGAGCCCACAGAGCACAGCGGCGAGGGCTGAGCCAGCGCCGCCCTCGCGGGAAGAACTTGGCACAGCCATCGCGGCCAAGCACTGTGGGCGGGCTGTGAAGGTAGCCCAACCCTCAGTGAGGCATGCGTGGGCTGCGGCCTGCGCGAAAAGGGAAAAAAAAGAAAATAAAACCCTAGTTTAAAATTTTTTATTTTAAAATTCAAAATTTATACCTTAATTTGATTCATATATATATATAATTTATTATAATATATATAATATATATATATATATATAATACTTTTATTATATATTATATATTATATATTATTATAATGTTTTATATATATATATATTATATATGTTTTAATTGTATATTAGTTTGATTTAAAATGTGATATTTTTGTAATTAAATCAATTAGATATTTTTGAAATTATAAATATCACAATTATATGCATGGATATGTTATTGAACAAAGTAGAAATCTATTTTTAAATTAAATGGGAAAATAAACTTAATTTTAGATGAATTGTTTTATTTATCCTATTTTGATTGATTGGATTTAGTATATCTGAACTAGAGATAAATTTTTTTCTTGATTTATTATTATTGTGTTATTTTTGGGAAAAAATGGGAAATCCTTTGTTGTGTAAGCCTTCCAGAACAAATTGTGTAAAAGGGGTGTTTAACTGTTCAAAAGTATTTCTTAAATTGACTTGGGTTTGTGCAAAAGTGAAACATGGTGTCTAATACCGTTATGGTTAATTTGTTATTGTGAGTAGTAATTTGTGTACTTGGTAAGCCCTAGTCATGAAAACCTAGAAACCCTTGTTATGTTTAGGGGAGTGGCTATTTGTAAGGGCCGACACACAAAGTGGTGTCAGGGTAACTTACAAATAGTTTGTAAGTCAGTGAAAACTAAAGAACACAGTAGATAGATTAAAAACACTTAACAAGATATTTTGCCTCTCTTATGACTCTTGAGCTTCTTCAGTCATGAGTATAAGATGAGAAGGCCTGGAATGGAAAATCGATGTCTTGTTCCTTTAAAAGATATTCGATTCCACAATTGTATGCAATAGGGGCCGGGTTTCATAAGAGGTTACCAGGGTAACCCAAGGATTGGGGGCCAGAACCTAGGAAGAAACACCAGCGTAACCTTTGCATCATTGTGATGACACTCCACCTAGAATAACATTGAACCTTGTAATTGTGAAATATTCAATTGTCTAAATCTGGAAGCAATGTAACCAATAGTCTGTTTTGTACTAGTGTCTAGGGTTAGTAGATTAGGTCTAGGTAACCTTATTACTATCTCCTAGCACGGGGGTTGGATCTACGGGTACCACATGGTTGGGTGGAACGTGCGCCTTACTCCGTTGGGTCCCCATTATGATCATGGCATCGAGAGCTTCATGGATGGAGAGCTCATGATCGGATACTTATGTTTATTTCAACATTGTATATTGTAAACGTGTATTTGAAAACATCCCTCAATTGTATAAGAGGTGAACAATGTAATTGTAATTGTAATTCATTATTGAACTACCTCATCGGATGGATGAGTATTGTAAATTATATCAAATGCAATGTATGGAAACATGGTTGTACTTTATTATATTATCTTGAATGGAAATTTCAATGTTATGCAAATTTTATCTTTATGTTAATGTTATTAATATGTGCAATGCGAAATACTTTAGTCACTTATGGAAAACTCAAAGTAGTGAATCGTTTAGTAACTTAACGAATGTATGCAATTAATTAACTTAATATTAATACTTAAAAAAAAAATTATTACACCTTTATAACACATCTGCAACATTCTTAGGTTATTAAGACGGGGCATTACAAAATATTTGTCTTTTTTTTTTTCTTAGAGGGATAATAGAAGTACTATTCTAAGAATATTGTATACTTTTCATGGTGCCAAAATTTTCCCCATTAGAAGAATAGCGAGCCTCCTTAATTTTTAATAGTTTGGAAGAACTAGTAGGAGCATACAATTGAATTATTTTTTATAACCAACAATCCCTAATTGTGTAGTCCAAGAAAGAAGTTTAATTGGTGATACTAGAATATTGTAGTGCATGTATAACTAGCCAAAAATTATATCAAAAGAATAAAAACATTTATAATTCTCATATGTGAGAAAAGTTAACATCTAAAATATGTAGTTCTTTACCTAGAGTGTGGCTAAAAAAAGAAACTTTATTGGTAAATCCCCATTTTATATTTAATAAATAAATGAGATTTTTTAATAAATGAAGCCCATTTAAAAAATGGTTTTCTTCTATTCTAGATTATAAATTCAAAAATCTAAGGTTTTTATGATCAATATGCAGAATTGTTTCCTTACCAAGAATGTAGTGTTATCATTATTTCATGTCTTCAACTAAGGCATGTAACTCTTTATTGTAGGTTTTATAATTGATCTTGAAAAAGAGAGGAACTTAGAATGATAGGATACTATATATCCTCACTATTTGACAAAAACTCATATAGTTGGAAGCATCTATCTCAATCTCAAATGGTTGTTGAAGAATTTGATGAATGATTACTAGGTTTGAGCAATTTGTGTCCTTAAGCTATCAAAATTCTTGATCTACTATTATAAAACATGAAAATTAATTTTGGTTAGACAATTGATGAAGTGGTTTTAAAAAAAATTAGGTCTACATGTACTTTATTTTGATTAAAATTAAAAAAATATTTAATGGAGCATTGGCCAAAGAAGGATGTATTTATCTTATATTTATTTTTTTGTTATCTTAAAGGAAATATTGTAATATAAACATATTGAATATGATGTTCTAAATATTTAATAAATACAAGAAGATCCTCTAAGTATACAATGGAAAAATTTACTAGGTTACCTTTAAATATATCATCAATGAGTTGTATACATGGTATAGGAGTATTCCTCAATTAAAATGTATAACTATTTCTAAAAGCTTATTTAATTTTGAAGGTAATTTTTTGAGTCTTAATAAGATTCATTCATACCTAATGAGGCCTTAAGTGAGAACCATATTTGAAAAATATTAAGCTCTCTTAAGATGATACAAAATATAATTAGTCCTTGGACAAGGATATATTTTCCTTACAATAATTAAATATTAAATTATATTGTTAGTGAGCACTCTACATTCTTTCTTCTCCTTTAAGAATAAAAAGGAACAGAGAGATACAAGGATGAGTTATTTTCTAGATATTCCCTTCTTCCATAGTATTTATCATCTAATTTTCTATTTTTACACATTCAATTTGGGAGAGGCAATATGCTAGAACTTTTTTCTAGGAAAACCCTAAGACTAAAATGCATACATTAATTGATATATATAAAAAATGTTTAAAATTTTGGATGTTTGAAAACATTTATCCTTATATCTCTATCTCTATTCTTGAGATTAATATAGCTTTATATCTTACAATACATTTATTAGTAGAAACCCTTTGGATTACCTTATATAAGTTTGCACAATTCTCATATGAACACATTATATATGAATTCACATACACAAATAAAAAATTATATCATATTTGAATAGTGAACTATTATGTTTCTTACATAGAGCTACAATGTAGCATCATAACTGGTCACCCTTGATAATTTCACACTAGGTTTGGCTCCCCATTTTGTGCTTGGACACAATTATGTGTTTAATTTTCCCATTTCTAATAATCCTAACAAATTCAAAAGTTTATTTTAGAAGAAAGAATTAATATTTATTTACCGATACTTATGGCCCTAAAATAGGTTTTGAATAGGGAGATAAAACCCCTATCCAACCTATTTTGTCCTAGATTCAAATATGTGGGTGTCAATATTTTCACATTTATAAATTCAAAATCTTTTTTTTGGTCATCAATAATTAATTTGTGGGGAATTATAAAATTACATATAAATAGAAGTGTTTTTCATCATTTGAAAGCCTAGAATACTTGATAATAAATTGTATAATTTATAAAATTGAGCAATTGAGTAGTCAAGAGAAAAATTAGAAAAATTATTGAAACATTATTCTAGTCAAGCATCATGTTAAGAATGCATCAAATTTTCATGTGATTTTGTTTATGTTTCATGTCTATTTTCTTTGTGAGTACTAACACTTGGATGAGTTCAAGTCAAAATTTGAATTCTTCTTGAAGTTGATGATTAAAATTCCCTTAGTTCCTCAAGGAATGTAGAACTAAGTGATAATTTCTAGAAATTCTTAATTTGTTACTTGTTTATCATTTACCTTTTGACTAACGAAGGGTAATCTTTCTTTTCTATTATCAAATCTATTGTAGAGCTAGAAATCCCAAAATGAGGTTTCACTTAGGAAAGCCTATATAAAACATAACTCTTTCCCCTCTTTCATTTGTGTAGGCTACAAATCTAAAGAAAATTTAGAGAAAATTGAAGACCTGGTTGTTTGTTCAAGAATTCAAGACCTACAAGTCAACAAATTAAAAAAAGTGGATTTTATAAATGATGGGTGAGCTTCTGATAGTAAGTTAAGAGGAGGATATCTTATAGATGGAGACCAATATGAAACTGAAATATTATTCTAAGTATATGCACTTCAAGGTGTAGGGTGCTAATTCCCCTTTCCAACCATTTCAAGCTCAAATTTATATCTCAATTTCCTCTATGTCTGCACTTTTCTATTCAATTTTTTTTATCATGTCTCTCTATTCAATTATTTTTTTAAATCATAATTATTCACTAATTTTTCATAACTAACCTATGTGCATCTTTGCAATATCAAATTAGATGAATTCATAGTCAATTAATCATTGTCTTCAACAAATCAAATCCAAAATGACTGAAACCTTGATCCACAATTTTGGCTCTTCCATTGAGGTTAGTATCAAACTAGATTATGGAGATCGATTTTAGTCCATTCTTTTACATGATATTGGAAGATTTATGATTTAGATCCTAGATCCCTTTTTCACACATCACATATTTTTGAACCTAACATTTGTGCACTTTAAAACCTTCTGCAATCTTAATTGGGACATGTTAAAATATGAATACAAATTACAAGATCTGAATTTATTTATTATGCATGAAAATTATCATAAAATCCATTGATAAAAGAAAAAAATTTACCAGTATTTTGAATCCAAAACATTAAATTTTTTTAATTTAATTTGTTGCAAGATGGATCCAATAAATTATTGCACTTAACTAGGTCATACTAAGGTATCAATAAAATTAAATTGTTTGAACTTGTGATCTATGCATGCATATGTTATTGAAAAAGTTAATATTTACATAGTTGTTTTCATTTCAAAAGTAAAAAAAAATCAATTTATAGATTTTTCAAACTAGGTGAACAATTGGTTATTTTATCTCAAAATATGAAAATTACTTTTATAGAATATTACATTATTTCAAAAATCTAAAGTTGCATGCATATTTGTGTTTTACATATAAAATTTTGAAATTTCCTACATTTTAAAAAATATGCCCATTCCTAGACCTAAACATCTTTAAATTAGGATCCTTGGAGATTGTAGTTCATTTATAGACTTTGAAGGTAAGAAAAATTAAACTCACAAGTCTAGGGTTCCAATGCCCTTTTCCAATCATTCTTGACCAACATTTGGATCATAATTTTGTCTTCATGATTCTGTATAATTATGGGCTTTTTATTTGCAAATTATTTTAGTTTTTGTGACTATGATATGTTTTCCCATCATTGTATGAGCACTAAAGAGTTTTGAATCTCATAAAAAAACATGAGATTCATGTCCATTTCCCCATTGGTAATACCCTCATTAGACATAGTTTTATACTTATGGCTTCCCATGGTGCAATCACAATTAGTGTTGAGCCAAGTTTTATAACTCTTTCACTCAAGGTATTACATGTACCCAATCCATATGTGTTATCTTCCTAATATAAGTTGCCCATGTCCTCATCACAACCTAACATTTATGTGGACTTAGTAGAATTTTTCCCATGTACTTGATGATAAACTCAAACAATTAGATAAATACCTATAAGGACTTCAGAAATTCTTAAGCATTAAACCTTAGGTTGGAGAAATGGTTTCTCTTTTGGATAACCTTAGGAAGTTGGTAAATGATTCACAAGGGATATAAGTGGTGTGCAGCCTAGTTCATATAGTGCTTGCTAATATTCCTACAAAAGCTAGTTGTGCTCAAGCTTTGACTAATGCTCAAGAATGATTAGGAAGAAAATTGTCCTCTCCTATAATCATGTATTTTATTCCTACATTTACTCCTCCAGTAATTGCATCGATAATGAAATATAGAAATGGTTTAACTCAAGCTTAGGGAATTTTAGTCAAAATTCTTATATTTTTCGCACTTGACCTATAATACCTCCATTTTCATCACCCCTCATAAATATGCAAAACAATAGCCCACTAGTAATCTATACTAGTTTACCTTACTCAAAAAATGCTCAAAACATGTCACCAAATGATCATATGATAGACCATATTTTAAAAAATATGGCATCATTACAACAACAAATTATTAATGTAAACTAAAATAAACCAATGGTAAATCTCAAAAATACCTCATATGTACCCCATTTTTATTTTCTATCTTAAAGACACCTATACTAGACAACATTGAAATACCTCGTGCATTGAAAATTACAATGGAAAAGGAGTTCCTAATAACCATGTGTTATATTTTATTGCCCTATGTAGTGAATTTACTTTTGAAGATGTGCTCCTAGAATTATTTTTCTTATATCATTGAAAGCTATGGCCTTGTATTAGTTTTGTTCATTACCAAAAAACTCAATTACCTCCTTTATGCAACTCACTAGTCAGTTCCTCCAATACATCCAAGAAAACATTGGACCTCAATTTATAATAACAGATTTAGTTCATTGTAAACAAGAACCTAAATAGAAAATAACATACTTTATAGGATGATACCAATTGCATTATTTGCACATTCTTCATAGAAAAATTACAACCTAATATTTGGGATAATGTATTATTGATGAAATATCCATCCTTAATACATTTGTGTATGGCCCCTTGTGATTATCAGATATTAGTTAGTCAATATGAAGGTGCACCTTCATTAGCTCCTACTGGTAAATATGAAGCCATGTCTTAAAATAAATATCTTTTACTTTAAAATAATAACAAAAAAATTATTATGATAAACAATCCTCAAAACACTAATAACACTGAAACAAAAGTCATTGTCATTAAAACAACACCATATCAATTTAGACCAAGAGATGGATAATTTTTATATTTTCCTAATTTTCTTCATGCAATCATGTTGCAATTGTTAAACAACAATATTGTTCATCTTCCTCCAATCAAACCTATTGAGACAACTAAGCCTTTACCATCAAACTTTAATACAAAATCCTTTTGTCAAAATCATTATATACCTAGACATGATACAAAAATATGTATGTGTCCCAAGAACAAGTGCAAGACCTAATCAACTCTAATCAAATCCACTTGGCTAGTGTTAATGACAAAGTAAATGAATCAATCTCACCACCTAACAAAAACTTTAAAATACTTATAAACCCAGTTCTAAGTCATTCAACAAAATATGTTCAATATAATGATAATAAAGAATATGGTAATGGAATATCCAATGATGTAAGTGTGATTCAAGTTCAATATTGTAAGGGTAAATCTAGTCATTTTCCTAAAATTTCTCTCTCGCATATTGATTCATCTATAATTGGGTATGTGCAGGATCATCATGGAAAAAATAGGCCCTTAAGTGGCAAAAAATTCAAAAAAATCAAAGTTAGGCAACTTGAAGTAAAGATTTGAATAATTTATCTATATTATTTCAAAACTATGTAAGAATAGAATTTGTAGCAAATTGAATGTAGTTTCTAAGGTACTAGGTTTATTTTTAAAAAATAGAAAATCTATTTGGTGAAAATTTGAAATTTCAATTCAGTAGTACTTAAATTTCAGGGAAAAAATAAGAAGTAGGTGTCTGTCTGACTGCCCTAACCACAATAAAATGATAATATTTTTTTATGATATTTTATATATGAGTAGAGGACTCATGTCCTGATGTGATACATATTTTTTGTAATTTTTTCCAAGTACATAATTAATTATGAATTTTTTATTACAACTTTTAAAAAATATAAAAACTTGTATGTCTTACCACCTTAACTTGGTCAAAACTTCATGAAATTCAAGTTTTTTTTTTAATCCTATATTATGTGAAGCATAGAATGTGACGCATGTTTCGGATTCAAAAAATGTGATACTGTTTGAAAGCTATAGACTTTTTTCAATCAACCTATCAATCATGACTTTAGTCTTAATTCAAATAGAAAATGAATAATAATTATTTATTAAATTCAAAGTAAATCATGATTTATATTGGTGGAAAGCTAAGAATATCCTTTAAAAACCATTTTAGTTTCATCATTTTTTGGTAAAAAAAAGGTCGTCAGTGACATACCCTACACATACCCATCATATTGCCACTTTTTCGCCCATCATGGTCCTGCACATACCCAATTGCACCTAATGATCCTCTTTATATCAACAGTTGAACTAACGATAAGCCCACATGTGGTATATGCTTTTATCTCATGTGTATAGTAAATGTAACCACCAAAGAATTCCTATATGTGCATGAAATTTATAAAGAAAATTATGATGAATTATGATGCAAGAACAAATATCAAAACTACAAACAACAGTGTGAATGTTGTAGCCCCACAAGGAAAATTCAAACAACTCTAAATCTATACTCAAATCTCATGATAGACATTCCATCAAAACATAATTTGAAACATTTAATGAATTTATTTTATAATGAAAACTTGGAGAATGAAAGCTCCCACATTCATCTAAAAAAAGATAAATAGATCATAATTTTTCTCCCAACAACACCCCACTGATTTCATAGCCAAAAGTATAGAAAAACCCATAGTTTCACACATTCAACAAAGAAACCCAAGTTCACAAAAACTACTAGAAACCATTGAGAGATCAAATATAAACTTCCTGCACTAAAACAATAACCATTTCAAATTCAGGTTACTAATTTTATTTCTTCATTCCTCATGTTTACAATCTTAACATAGTATTGATAGATAACAATCCAAAAATTTGGCTACAGGAAGGAATTCACTGCCAACACTATCAAATCTAACTCAAGAGGTCACAACTAGACTTATAAATCACAAAGATCATCATCAAATCCTCTTATCATCCTCTTGGGTGTGAGCATATGTAATGCCCCACTGCGCAAACCCCAAAGGAAACCTAAAACCAACTAAAAACTAACAATTTATAGCACAATTTTTTTAAAAAGTAAAACATAACATAAGATGTGCATTAATATGCAACACTTGCAAAGCAATAAATAAATACATATACATTTTCTAACTACACCCTTTGGGGTACATGTGATTGCATTACCTAATGCTATTCCCATTTCATAACGATGAATAACACATCACAAGATTACATTTCAAAATCACAATATAGAATAAGATTACAATGATTATGCATCCATTACATTACATCAATGATAACATCCATATATGAACACATGATATAGTAAAAAATATACATACATTACATTGATCAATCCATAATATACATATACATCACATTTATAGTATGAAATTATATCATTTCAGGATTACAAATGCACAACCGTGCTTCCCAATACATAGTGGAAATAATACATCAACTACAAGAGTAATACATAAATGAACATGGTACAACTGAAAGTTGATGAAGCTCTAGATCAACTGCATCGGTACAAACTTCGCGCTTCACGAACTTTGGCTAGGAACACAATGGGGTGCATAGCATGATCCACCCAACCATGTGGACCCTTAGGCCCACCCCCCTTGCTAGGAGATGACAACAAAGACCCACGACATATAACAGTCAAGCAGAAAGGCTACAAGACTCAACAAACAAGAGTAACAATAAACATGATTAACAACAACATCAAAATAACTAGGGATACTATAGGAAGAGTTTCATCGCATGGCCCTAGCATGGGTTACCCAGGCTGCCTCTCACTAGGCACTAGCCACCATCTATGGTTACCCTGGCTGCCTCTCACTAGGCGTCGACCCCATAGGGTGACACATGCAGGACCACTAGCCTTTTGTGAGGACAAGATAGTTATCTTGCCGACCAGGCCTTCTCATCCCACCCTTAGTCTACAAAAGCACTAATGGCATGGGCGAGGCATCTTACTTATCTTATTTAGTGTGTACTTATGCAAACCCACTAGATAATTTTATTAGGTTATCATTTATTAAACAAACTCTTCCATGGGTTACCCTGGCTGCCCCTTTTTGCGCTAGCCCCCATGAAGAGCCACTCTCCCAGTTAGCACTAAAAACAAACCTCATGACATCAAGGGGTGTACCAAATCACAAAAACACTAAAATCATGAAGCACATGAACATATGTGAGGCATGAACCTTTTGTCTAAAATCCACATCAAAAATCAACACCATGGTACAAGGTAACACCCACAATAGCAAAAAAATTAGAAATACAATCAAATGATTCAAAAGGTCTAACCATGGACATCCACATGAAACAAGTTTTCCCCAATGCCTCTGGAAGTCTATTGAATGAACTACCCTTAAGCTCCCATTAGAGTAACTCAAACACTACGGTTCCCAACATGATCTCAAAACATGACTATACATAAAGTCCCCTCAATAAAAAATTAGTACAAGAGGAAAATAACATTTTTGGAAACCATAAAAAATAAACCTTTCATTTCACTAACTCAAAAAAAGTAATAAATTTTAAAGAATATTTAAATAATCCATTATACTTAATTTATATGTTCACTATGAGATCATTCATATCATTAAAAGCACTATAAAAATATATTCCCTATATTTATCTAAACACACATTTAATATGCTAATTTCTCTTTAATTAATTACATGGTATAAACATATACAATTATACATATCCATATATATACTTATATTTATAAATATATATAAGTCATCATAGATGCTTATATATATTATATATATATACATATAAATACATATAAATATACATATATATTTCAAAATAACTACTGTCAAAATACATAATGGAGCAGAATAACCAAGACAGAGAACATAACCAAACCTAATACACACTTATATATATATATATACTGAACCCAAAGAATGCATCACAATAAAGCACAGTTCGAGAATTGATCCTAATAAACTGCAAACACAATGAACTCCTCTATCTACGATGATTATACAACATACCAGTTATGATAGGGGAAAATAAGGAGATCGATTTGCAATAGGGATATACTAAAAAAAATCATTTTTTCCACCACTATTGTATGCTTGAAAATTATCATGTTTCTACATACAAAAGCATCGAATCTCATTCATATAGAAGATGGCTCAAAAGAAAGAATATATAAATAGTCGATTCAATACTATACTAACCTACTTTGTTGAATTCCAGTTATAAAAGATGAATCCACTCAAATCATACATGCATCGATGCTTTTAAACTAAAGTAGAAAAATGTACTGATAGAAATCAGATTATTTCCAAAATGCAATATTAAATCTTCCTCATATAATCAATTATTGATGCCTACATTTGTTGTCAATCTAACAATTACAGTCTAAAGGGAGAATATGACTCTTGTAATCACATGAACAATTTAGGACAATGGGAACAAATAATAAGGTTTCCACATGGTTCGCTCCCTAGAAACCTAGAAGGGTGATCAAAAAGAAGAATTTGATGTCATCAGAAAAAGAGAATGAAAGCTTAGAAAATGGCTAAGAGAGCCACACCAAAACATAGGATAGGAAGATTTAGTTCAAAGACAGGCCAATTTCAAGGGGGTCAATACCCATGAGAGTCAATTTATACACACACATTTGGCTGAAGGGATAAAACATATTGTTTATCAACCATAGAGAATGAAGAAGTCAAAGCCAAGGCAAGCCGATTTCGGAAGCTAAGCCAAGAAGAACACATGTAAATCAAAAGGGCCATATTCATATTTTCAACATATGGGATTCAGCTCATCAAAAATTAAGGGAAAAAAAGAAGAAAATGGATATACAAGTGACGAAGGCCATTTCATTCAAGAAAATACACAAGAAAAATTCATACAAATTTAATGGAGAAGCACTTTTTGAGAAATCGAACACAACCAACATGGATTCCAATGTTCGAAGATGGAGAGAATAAAATGCAAACATGAGCTCTTTCGTAGTCCTCTGATCCATTATCCAGAAGAACCGATTTTCAAAATCTATATTGTTCTTTTAAAATGACTGAGAAAGAAACATAATTGTAGAGCAAAATTCTTGATCAATAACCAAAAAATAACTTTTTTTTTCTCCAATTTCAATGAAAGAAGTTATTTTTTTGTTTTCAAAAATGAAAATCAAATGCTTAATCATAAAATCTCAAAAATCGACAAGTTTCCCTTATGATCCTCAATTTGAGACTACACATGTATTTGCATGCAAAATGTTTCCTGATTCAATTTCTTTCTAATTACTTTTTCATGATTTAGCATTATCACTTAATTTCCCATTTTAATATCCAATTTAATATTTTATTTTAAACATTATCCACTACAATTGAATTTTAAAATAACCATTATTAATAAATGAAATAATATTCCATTAGGTCCCATTAAAATTTTCATCATTAATAAAAATAATAATATATAATAATTGAATCATTATAACTTAACGAATTAATTTAATAATGAATTAACGAAATTCACATAATAATTTAATGTAAAAATTTAATTAAATCAACATAACACATATGAATGTTGTTAAACTAAAATAATTAATTGAGCGACAATTATAAACTCAACACAAGGAACTAACCAAGTTATATCAAATTATCAAAACTAAATTAATTAACAATTAAAATAAACTACTCAAAACAACATGATACCGAAAGAGGAATGGGGTTGCAAATGGACCACATCATCAAACACAATGATGGGGTGGCAGACTAGGGTGGGGGAATTTCTTGTCAAGTCCATTTTTCCACATCCTACCCATTGGGCTTTGTAAGGAATGCTCAAACCTAATAGTGTAGGTGAAGTTGATGCCTGGTACCTACATCCTACATAGAACTAGATGGTGAGCAACATATATATCTAATAAAAAACACATCGTGAGAGGAAGTTGCACCGTAGTAGGTCACTCGCGAGCAATCAATGCTACATTGTCCCTCTCACCAAGACTTCAAATAGTAAACACACCATAATCAATATCATAAAGCAATTACTTAATCAAATGCATAACAAGCATAGTGTTAAGTGCATATGATAAACATAACTAGTTTAATCCAAACACAACATCAAACACCATGTATCAACATAACATAAACATCAGAAAAGAGTATCATAATCATCCAAGTCCACTAAACTATCAACCAACCAAATCAAACTGGTGAAACAATCACCAACATAGTCTCAAGGTACACAACATAACATAAAAAGTATCAAAATAGTGACAACAACATGAGGGGTGTTACATCCTCCCCTAGAACTAGGCTTACTCCTGGAAGCCTGTGAATAAATAAGGAAAGGAATCTCTAATGTGGGATGAATCCTCCCATGTCATTGAAGTCTCATCATTAGGGTCCCATTGGACCCACACCTACTCAATTTATCTGCCCCTAAGAGTAAGCCTCCTATGTTGAAGAACGACCACAGACTTGAGTGCAAGCTCCATGTCATGTACCTATGATGCATTCCAATCAAGTACATGAGATACATTTGGGTAATAAGGAATAAGTACATAAATGTGAAACACATCATGTATGCGCATTCAACTAGGCAGCAATGTTAGGCGATAACAAATGGGGCCAATTCTCTCCAACACCTCAAACGGTCCCAAAAAATGAGGCATGAGCTTAGGGCCCTTTCCATAAAGGATTGGACTCTTTCACACACACATTCATAGGAAAATATGATCTCCAACTGAAAACTAACGGTCAACCCTATGCACATTTGCATATTTCTTTTTCCTGTCCTACGCTGCTACCAAGTGCTCTCTGATGCAAACTACCTATTACTCCATATCTTGAATCATTTCGGGTCTAAGGGGAACTCTGTCCTAAAGACACTCCCAACTCAATAGGGTTCGACAAGGACAGCCATACAAAGCCTAAAAGGGAGACATACCAAATGAGCTATGATATCCATTATTGTATGCAAACTCCACCAAATGCAAATAGTCCTCCCAACGTGACTATTGATCCATCATGTACATTGAGAGCATGTCCTCAATAACTTGGTTGGCCCCTTTGGTCTATCCATCTATTTTTGGATGGTATGTAGAACTGAAGTTCAGTTGGGTCCCTAAGGCGCACTGCAAGGATGTCCACAATGCAGAAGTGAACATTGGATCTCTATCGAAAACAATCCTTCATGGAATTTTGTGCAGTCGAACAATATCCTCTATGAATATTTTGGCTATAGAAGAATTAGTATAAGATGATTGAACAAGAGAGAAGTGTACCACCTTGGTCAACCTGTCAATGGTGACCATGATAGGATCATGCTGATGAGAAAAAAAAGGAAAACCAACAATGAGGTCCACATATATTATATCCCATTTCCATTCAGGAACGAGATGGCACTATAAAAGTACTGCGGGATACTGGTGTTCTACCTTAACTCCCTGACATTCCAAAAATATTGCCACAAAGTTTCCAATACCTCTCTTCATTCCAGCCCAGAAATACAACAAACGTAGGTCTACATACATCTTCTTAACTCCCAGATGAGCAGAATAGGGATCCCGATGTGCCTTAGTCATGATTAGGGTATGAAGAGCCTCTCCAAGAGTTACATACATGTGACCCAAATACTTCAAAAAACCATCAGATACCAATGAACAACCAGCAAAATTTCCCTCAAAAGCTCTATCTTCAAATCAATTTTTGACTTCACTTCCTAATACCAGCTATCTGCAAGAAGTGCTGCGAGGATCTGCCTATTCAAATCCAGATCAAGAGTCATTGTAGATATATCTCATGTCTCAACTGACTTAGAGAATCCACCACTATGTTTTCTTTTCCCTGGATGTACTTAACCTCAAAATAATATTCACAAAGAAATTCCATCCATCTCCTCTACCTAGCATTCAGGTTTGGCTGCATAAATATATACTGCAAGTTGTGATGATTACTATGCAGCTCAAACTGATTCCCTAATAAAAAGTGCCTCCATCTCACAAGGTCATGTACCACAACAACTAACTCCAAATCATACGTAGGTTAATTCAACTCATGATCCTTAAGCTTGTGAGACTCATAGGAAATCACATGACCTTCTTGCATCACAATGGCTCCTAAACCTTCCAAAGAAGCATATGTACATACCACGAAATCCCTAGTAGGATTAGGGACTTCTAGGATAGGTGCACTAGTCAACTTCTCCTTAAGGGTCTAGAAAGCTGAATGGAACCGTTCTAACCAAATAAACTTCTTCCCTTTCCTCTGAACATAAGTGATAGAATGTGCAATCCTCAAGAATCCCTAAATGAACCGTCGATAGTAGCCCACCAAACCCATAAAACTGTGAATCTTAGGAACATTCGTGGGTGCAGGCCAATCAACAATGGCTTGGATCTTTGAAGGATTCACAATGATATGTTCATCAGAGATAACGTGACCCAAGTATTTCACTTTCGTCTTAAAGAACTCACACTTCGCTAGATTAGCATACAACTGATTGTCTCTCAAGCACTTCAACACCTATCTCAAATGTTCCTCATGCTCCTCCATAGTTTTCAATTAGATTAGGATATCATCGAGGAACATGAGAAAAAAATATTCCAAGTAGGTATGGAAGACTCCATTCATCAGAGTCATGAAAATTGACGGTGCATTTGTCAACCTGAATGACATAACAGTGAATTCATAATGCGCATAACGAGTGCAAAATGTAGTTTTGTGTATATCAGCTTCAGCTATCCATAATTGATGGTATCCCGACATGAGATCAATTTTTTAGAATACCTTAGCCCCTTTTATCTAATCAAATACATCGTCGATTCTCAGCAAAGGGCACTAATTCTTCATCGTCACTTTATTTAGTTGTATGTAATCAATGCACAAATGAAGGGAACCGTCCTTCTTCATGAATATCATTGGTACTCCCCAAGGGGAAACACTTGGACAAATGAACCCTTTTTCTAATAACTCCTCTAATTGCAAATAGAGCTCCTGAAGTTCTTGTGTTGTCATTTGATATGGAGCCTAAGATATAGGTTCAAATCTGAGTACAAGATCAATTCTAAAGTCGATGTCACACTTTGGTGGCAACCACAAAATTTCACTTGGAAAACCATCTACAAAATCCTTAAGGGGAGGATAGTCATCCAGTGACACCTCTTGACTCTCTCCCAAATCTAGTTCATTGACTGACAAAAAAAAAATGACAACCCTGACGAAAAGACATCTTTAGTTGTATAGCATAAATCATTTGTAATGAGATGGGTCTATGTATGCCAACAATCTCAACCTCATTACCCGAATCATCCACACATCACACAATGTTGCGACGACAATCTATCATTGCTCAGTGAGCACTCAACCAATCCATACCTAAAACAACATCATAGGATCCAAGAGGAAGGATACAGAGGTCCACCGTAGTCACAAGTGACCCAATTCCCAATCTACAACCCTGAACAAGTGATTCTACTGCTACCTTTGCCCCAGAGGCCAATTCAACCTACCACTTAACACCTTGCTTTGCTACCACCAATCTACAACTCTCTACTACAAAAGGAGAAATAAACGAATATGAAGCATTAGAATAAAAGAGAATAGAAATACTAGTGCCTTGTAACACACCTGATGTCTCAACCATGGTGCCTTAATGATCAACTTGATAGTTGTCAACCACCATAAAAACTAGGTGTGATCTACCCACATCGCCCACTGTCAACTTGGAAACAGCTGGCATCTTACTAAAACTTGTAGTGTTCCTTTGCGGACATTATCTAGCAATATGACCATGTTGACCATAGGAGAAACAACCTATGCCCCAGCCAAAACCACTACCACCAAATGGTGCATTAGACTACTAAAAACTACCCTGACTAGGTGCCAATTGTGTACTCTGTGCAGGCTGCTCAAAACAGTTACGTTGATTTCGTTGCCAATTCTGATTCTTTCAGGACTGAGATCTGCCACTCTGTTGAGACTGAGAATTTTTGTGCTTAGGCTATGACTATTGTTGTTATTGTTGAACACCCTTAGAGGGCACATGATGACTCCTAGAAGATCCTGCAGCTTTAGGCTTCGACCTTGAGAACCAAATCTAGATGTAGGAGCACTGCCAATTTGAACACCTGTGTGGCCTCCTAAAGCCATGGCCAAGTTTTCCTCCACAAGGAAAGCCTTCTAAACAACTACCTCCATCATATTCAACTTGAAGACTCAAACTCCACTAATTTGGGCATTCAATCCCTTGAAAAAGTGTTGTATTAACATATCCTCATCGTTACCGATTCCTGCATACTGCTTGAGCTCATAGAATCAGCACTCGTACTACTCAATGAACATTTCCATTTATCTCAACTCGTGGAATTTATTTTCCCAATGCTATCTCCAATGGTCTGAAAGGAAACGGGCCCTAAATCTCTCCATGAATATCTCCCAAGTCACTGAACCAATGTATAGGTGTAATTTCTTCTCTTCTAGTCGCCACCATGTGGATGCAAAGCCTCTAAGGTGCATGATGGTGCACCTAGCCTTAGTATTGCCACCATAGGGATGCATAGCGAAGCACCAATCCAAGTAAATCAACCATGTTTCTGCCTCCAGTCCTCCACTAGTACCATCAAATGTGGGAGGATATTCTCTCAATAGGTCTCTCATGTGACCCACTACTATGGCATCTTACTCTGCTGCTATGTCTCCCCTCCTTGATGATCTCTATCTCTCCTTGACCACCCGCTGCTCCTCCTCTTTCCTAGGGCCTAAGCAGCCTAGAACCTTCTCTAGCAACTATCTCAACTGTACTCCCTCTAATCTTGGTTGCTCCAGCTTTTCACCTCTACCTCTGGGGTTGTTTTTGGAATTCTGACGTTCCTCACATTTTGAACTATGGGACATCGAAGGCGATGAGCTCTGGAAGTTGGCTCTACAGGCACCACCATGGCCCCTTCCATGACCATGACCCCAACCCCTAGGCATGTTCCTACTAAACATTAGAGGGGAACATATAAGTTCAAGAGTTAAGCACAGGGTTAACATAATGGGCTTAAACTACCTAGAGTACTGAGTGTTTGATAACCTAGCTCTGATACCAAGCTATAATGCCCCACCGTGCAAACCCCAAAGGACAACTAAAACCAACTAAAAACTAGTAATTTATAGCAATTTTTTTTTTTTTTAAAAACATAACATAAGATGTACATTAATATACAACACATGCAAAGCAATTATACATATACATTATCTAACTACATCCTCTAGGGTACACATGACTATATTACCTAATGCTATTCCCATTCCATAAAAATGAATAACACATCACGAGATTACATTTCAAAATTATAATATATAATAAGATTACAATGATCATACATCCATTACATTACATCAATGATCACATCCATATATGAACACATCATATAGTCAAGAACATACATACACTACACTGATCAATTTAGAATATACATATACATCACATTTATAGTATGAAATTATATCGTTTTAGGATTAAAAATTCACTAGCGTGCTTCCCAATATAGAGTGGAAATAATGCATCAACCATAAGAGTAACATGGAAATGAACATGGTACAACTGAAAGTTGGGGAAGCTCTGGATCAACTACATCAATACAAACTTCACGCTTCGTGAACTTCGTCTGGGAACTCAATGGGGTGCATAACAAATTCCAGTCAACCATGTGGATGCTTAGGCCCACCCCCCATGCTAGGAGATGACAAGAAATACCCACCGACATAGAACAGTCAAGTAGAAAGGCTACAAGACTCAACAAACAAGAGTAACAATAAACATGATTAATAACAACATCAAAATGACTACTTCTAGAGGCAAACAAAGGCAACAGAATAACAAGGGATACTATAGGAAGAGTGTCATTGGATGGCCCTAGCATGGGTTACCCAGGCTGCCTCTCATTAGGCATTGGCCCCCATCTATGGTTACCCTGGTTGCCTCTCACTATGCACCAGCCCCATAGGGTGACACATGCCAGACCACTAACCTTTCGTGAGGACAAGGTAGTGATCTTTCCAACGAAAACTTCTTATCCCACCATTAGTCTACAAAATCACTAATGGCATGGGCAAGGCATCTTACTTATCTTATTTAGTTTGTACCTACCCAAACCCACTAGTTAATTTTATTAGGTTATCACTTATTAAACAAACTCTTATATGGGTCCCCCATGAAGAGCCACTCTCCCTAGTAGCACCGAAAAAAAATGTCATGACATCAAGGGGTGTACCAAATCACAAAAACACTAAAATCGTGAAGGCCATGAACATATGTGAGGCATGAACCTTCTCGCCAAAAGCCACATGAACAATTGACACCATGGTAAAAGGTAACACCCACAAGAGCTCAAAAATCAGAAATACAATCAAATGATTCACAAGGTCTAACCGTGGAAATCCACATGAAACAAGTTTTCGCCAATGCCTCTGGAAGCCTATTGAACGAACTACCCTTAAACTCCCAGTAGAGAGTAACTCAGACACTATGGTTCCCAATATGATCTCAAAACATGACTATGCATAAAGTCCCCTCAACAAAAATTTAATACAAGAGCAAAATACCATTTTTGGAAACCATAAAAAATCAACCTTTCATTTCACTAACTCAAACAAAGTAATAAATTTTAAAGAATATTTAAATAATCAATTCTACTTAATTTATACGTTCACTTCGAGATCATTCATCTCATTAAAAGCAATCTAAACACTCATTTCATGTGCTAATTTCTCTTTAATTAATTACATGGTATAAACATATACAATTATACATATCTATGTATATACTTATATATATATACATATATATCTATATATATATATATATAATATTATATATAGATATATATATCTATATATAATATTATATATATATATGTATATATATATATATAATATATATAAATATATATATATATATATATATATATATATAAATACATATACATATATATATATAATATATACATATATATGTATTTATATATATATATATATATATATGTATATAATGTATATGTATTTATATATATATTATATATATATATATATATGTGTGTTATATGTATATATATATATACATATCTATATATATATACTTATATATATATATAATATACATATAAATATACTTATATGTTTCGAAATAACTGCTGTAAAAGTACATAATGGAGTGAAATATCCAAGACAATGAACATAACCAAACTTAATACAATCCTAATAAAGCACAGCTCAAGAATTGATCCTAATAAACTGCAAACGTAGCGAACTCCTCTATCTACCATGATTACATAGCATGTCTTTTATGACACGGGTAAATAGCAAGATCAAATTGTAGCAGGGATATACTAAAAAAAACCAATTTTTCTAGCGCTATTGTATGCTTGAAAATTGTCATGTTTCTATATACAAAAGCATTGAATCTCATTCACATAGAAGTTGGCTCAATAGAAAGAATATATAAAAATTGATTCAATACTATACTAACCTACTTTGTTGAATGCCAGTTATAAAATATGAATCCAGTCAAATCATACATGTATCGATGCTTTTAAACTGAAGCAGAAAAATTTACGCAAAGAAATCAAATTATTGCCAAAATGCAACATTAAATATTCCTTATATGCCTACATTTGTTGTCAATCTGACAATTACAGTCTCAAAGGAGAATACGCCTCTTGCAATCACATGAACAATTTAGGAAAATGAGAACAAATAATAAGGTTTCCACATTGTTCACTCTCTGGCAGCCTAGTAGGGTGATCAAAAAGAAGAAATAGATGTCATCAGAAAAGAGAATGAAACCTTAGAAAATGGCCGGGAGAGTTGTGCCACAACATAGGATAGGTAGATTTAGCTCAAATATAGGGAAATTTCAAGGTGGTCAATACCCACTAGAGTCAATTTATACACATACATTCGAAAGAAGGGATAAAACACACTCTTTATCAACCGTAGAGAATGAAGAAGTCAAAGCCAAGGAAAGTTGATTTTGGAAGCTAAGTCAAGAGGAATGCACGTAAATCAAGAGGTCCATATTTAAATTTTTGACATATGAGATTCGACTCATCAAAAATTACGAGAAAAGAAGAAGAAAATAGATATACAAGTGACGAAGGCCATTTCATTCGAAAAACCATACAAGGAAAATTCATACAAATTTAATGGAGAAGCAATTTTCGAGAAATCGAATACAACCAACATGGATTCCAATGTTTAAAGATGGAGAGAATAAAATGCAAACATGAGCTCTTTCGTAGTCCTCCGATCCATTATCCAGAAGAACTGATGTTCAAAATCTATATTGTTCTTTTAAAATGATTGAGAAAGAAACATAATTGTAGAGCAAAAACTTCTTGATCAATAACCAAAAAATTAACTTTCTTTTTTCTCCAATTTCAATTAAAGAAGTTATTTTTTTGTTTTCAAAAATCAAAATCAAATGCTTAATCATAAAAACTCAAAAATTGGCAAGTTTCTCTTTTGATCCTCAATTCGAGACTACGCATGTACTTGCATGTAAAATGTTTCCCGATTCAATTTCTTTTTAATTACTTTTTTGTGATTTAACATTATCACTTAATTTCCCATTTCAATATCCAATTTAATATTTTATTTTAATCAACATTATCCAGTGCTACGATTGAATTTTAAAATAACCATTATTAATAAATGAAATAATATTCCATTATGTCCCACTAAAATTTTCATTGTTAATAAAAATAATAATATATAATAATTGAATAATTATAACTTAATGAAATAATTTAATAATTAATTAACGACATCCACATAATAATTTAATTTAATAATTTAATTAAATCAACTTAACATGTATGAACGTTGTTAAACTAAAATAATTAATTGAGCGACAATTATAAACTCAACACAAGGAACTAACCACTATATCATATTATCAAAACAACATTAATTAAACAATTAAAATAAACGACTCAAAATAGAATGATACCAAAATGGGAAAGGGGTTGCAAACAAACCGCATCACCAAACACAATGACAAGGTGACAGACTAGGGTGGGGGACTTTCTTGTCAACTCTATCTTTCTACATCATACCCATTGGGATTTGTAAGGCACACTCAAACCTGATAGTGCAGGTGGAGTCAATGCCCAGTACCTGCATCCTGTGTTAAACCAGATGCTGAGCAACATATATATCCAATAACAAACACAACGTGAGAGGAAGTTGTAGCCTAGCAGGGAACGTGCGAACAAGCGATGCTACACCGTCCCTCTCACCAAGACTTCAAATAGTAAACACACCATAATCAATATCATCAAGCAATTACTCAATCGAATGCATAACAAGCATAGTGCTAAGTCTGGAATATGATAAACATAACCAGTTTAATCCAAACTCAACATCAAACACCATGTATCAACATAACATAAACATCAAAAAAGAGTATCATAATCATCCAAGTCCATTAAACTGTCAACCAACCAAATCAAACTGGTGAAACAACCATCGACATAGTCTCAAGGTACACACTAACATAAAAAGTATTAGAATAGTGACAACAACACGGGAGGCACTTCAACATATTCCTCTCATTAAGTTTTCTTGCAAAAAGTAACACATTTTCCCAATTCATTCACTCACTAGCTCACTCCACTAACTCATTTACCAATTGCCCAAATTCCTCCACCATCAATTTGAAATCAAATTTTAAATGCAAATTGGAGTGTTACAAATTACAATAAATTCCCACTCACATACTTGGTTGTTGTATTTTTTCTCCTTGAATTTTGCAAGGAAAAAATTAATTTTTGAGCCAATATATGCATGAAATTTAAGCCTTTGATGCCACATATCCAATATATATAAGAATTTAATTTTAAATGTACTGAAAATGTTTGAAAAAATCTCTAAAATCATGCCCTAAATATCAAAAATCAAGCACACAACCAAATATGAGAAATTAAAAACAACACACGCTTTTGTTTGGTGTGTAGCAGGATTTCCCATGCACTCGAATGCTCTTGCATCAAACAACCCAGGTAAGAGAAATGTTTCATGAGTTGAAACTCATAAATATTTGAAGATCCTATCCTTTTTCTTCATCCATTTTTATTCGTTATCCTCTTTCCTTGTTTTCCTCTTCTTCCAACATCTCTTCTCACCATTCTTTCCTCTTGTAGATTTGTATCCACCATGAACCATCCTCCTTCAATGATTCTCTCCTTTCCTAACCTATTTTGTGGGATCCAGCCCACAAAATCTAACCACCTCCACCAAATTCCCTCATCATACATATCAACAAAGTTGTAATATACACATTCAAATCTTCCCCTATAACTTCATGGAAATTAGAAAATGCAAACAAATTTACCTCCTCTTTCTTTGTTGCAATGTTTTTTATTTTATCTTTAGCTGCAACATTTATCACATCATTTTCTATGAACTTTTAATCTACCACATCTACTCCCACCATCATCTTCATATCTTCAACCATTGCAATAGCTTCAATTACTTCTTGACACAAACATGTTTTATACAAATCTACATCTTCATTTATTTTCTTCCCATTTATTTACAATTTCATATCCATCTCAGCAATAAACAAATCCCCATGAATTTCCTCTTCATATAATTCTAAAAAATTAGAAGTTACATCTCCACTTAACAACCTTTCTATTTCTCTTATCTCTTCTCTTAATAGGAGATATTCTTCACCAATTTCCTCATCAAAGATGGGACAGTCAAGAGCCCCACTTTCACAATTCCATTTGTCTCACTTTCTTTACTAATAAACAATTCAAATATAGAATTATCAAATCATACCTCATTTCTTTTTGGTGACCCAATTTCTTCTCTTTCATCTTATGTTGCACCTTTCAACTATTCATGGTTGTTGACTATTTCTCCTTGTTGTAGTAATTCCAATCTATCAAACCTTTAATTTAAGTCCATTATATTCTAAGGGATCCTAATCTCTTGATACTTGCTCCATCCTTCCCATATCATAGGCTTTTCCTCATGTGCATACCCATCTCTCTCATTGCTACAATACATCACACACTCTACAAAAATAATTTCTCACAACACACTACCGTCTATCAAACAAAGACTCGAGAGGATGCTTCCTCTACGCACTATCTTAGTGGAGGAACTCTACACCTTCTACCTAGCTTTATCTCTACTAGAGGATAGTAGTCATAGACCCTCTTTAATTCTTGCAATAAATAAACTTTTTCACAACACTCTATCTTATGGCTTCACCACTTCACTCTTCACCACTCCTCACCCACAGGTCCTATTCCATACTCTGCACTCCCAATATCTTTTGGATCTAATAAAATTTGATGCAAGAACAAACATAAAATATCCAAAACAACAATGTCAATATTGCATCCCCACAACTAAAATTCAAACAACTCTAAATATGCACTCAAATATCATGAAAAACCTTCCTTTAAAAATTAATTTTAACCATTTAATGAATTCCTTTTCTAATTAAAACTTGGAGAATGAAATCACCTGCATTCATCTACAAAAAGATAAATAGATCATAATTTTTCTCCTGCAACATCATCCCTTTGATTTTATAGCTAAAAACTTAGAAAACCCATAGTTTCTCACATTCAACAAGGAAATCCAGGTTTACAAAAACTACTCACAACCATTGAGAGATCAAATAAAAACTTCCTGCATTAATATACCAACCATTTCAAATTCAACACACTAATTTTTTCTCCATTCCTTATGTTACAATCTTAGCATCAAATTGAGAGATAACAATCTAAAAACTTGGCTACAAGAAGGAATTCACTTCCAACACTATCAAATCTAACTCAAGAGGCCAGAATCAACCTTTTACATAAAAAATATCAACATCAAATCCTCTGATGATCATATTCCTCTCATCAAGTTTTCCTTGAAAAATTAATGAATTTTCCCAATTTTTTCACTCATAGGATCACTGAGCCCCTAACTCCTTCACCAAGTGCCTAGCTTCCTCCACCATCAATTCAAAATCATCTTTTAAATGCAAATGAGAATTAAAAATTACAATAAATTCCCACTCACATTCCTAGGCGTTGGATTTTTTCTCCTCAAATTTGGTGAGGAAAACTTTAATTTTTGAGCCACTACACACTTGAAAATTAAGCCTTTGATTCCACATATCCATATAGTATAATAATTTTATTTGAATTGTGTTGAAAATGTGTGAATACTATTCTAAAATCATGCTCGAAAGATAAAAATCAAACACAACCAAAAATGAGAAATTAAAAATAACAAACGCTTTTGGTGTGAAAAATTGCCTATGCACCCAGATGCTCGTGCATCAAACAAACCAGATAAGAGTAATGTTTCATGAGTGAAAACTAATGAACATTTGAAGATATTATGTTTTGTATTCATCCATTTTCCTTTCTTAGCCTCTTTCATGGGATCCAACCCAACAAAATATGACCACCTCCACAAAATTCCCTCATCCTACATATCAACATACAACATACACATAAAAATCCACCCCTACACCTTCATGGAAATCACAAAATGAATACAAATTTACCTAATCTTTCTTCACTACAATGGCTTCAGTGTTATCTTCAACTACAACCTTTATCACATCCTTCACTATGACATTTTTATCTACCAAATCTATGAATCCACCATCATATTCATGTCTTAAAGCACTTTAATATCTTCAACAACTTCTTCACATAAACATGTTGCATACAAATCTGCATCTTCATTTATTTTCTTCTCATATAAATTTTTAATTTCATATCCATCTCATCAATAAAAAAATCCCCATCAATTTTCTCTTCATACAATTATAAAAAATTAGAAGTTACTTCTCCACTTAGTAACCTTTCTATTTCCCTTATCTCCTCTCTCAATAGATCTTCTTCACCAATTTCCTCATCGAAGATGGGACTTCCAAAGATACCCATTTTTGTATCTCCATCTATCTCACTTTCTTTACTCCTAAAGAAATCAAAATTAGAAATATCAAATGATACTTCATTTCTATTTGGTGTGCCAATTTCTTCTCTTTCATCATTTGTTCCACCTTTCAACTCTTCATGGCTATTGACTATATCTCCTTGATGTAGTAGCTCCAATCTATCAAAATTTGCATTTATGTCCATGATGATATAGGTGATCCTCCTATTTTTATACTTGCTCCATCCTCCCCAACATATGCTTCTTCCTCATGTGTATACATATCTCTCTTTCTACTACAATAAATCACACATTCTGCAAAAATAATTTCACACAACACACTACCCTATTCCCAACAAAGACTCTAGAAGATGCTTTCTCTACCAACTCTCTCTTAGTCAAGGACCTCTACAACTTCTACCCAACTTTATCTTTATTGAAGGGTAGTAATCACATACACTCTTTAATGCTTGCAATAAAGAAACTTTTTCACAACTATGTCTCTTACAGTTTCACAACATCACTCTTCACCACTCCTCACCCACAAGTCTTAGTGCATACATTGCACTCTCAATATATTCTTTCTATGATACTATTTGATGCAAGAACAAACATAAAAAATCCAAACAAGAGTGTGAATATTGCAGCCCCATAAGGAAAATTCAAACAACTCTAAATTTGCACTCAAATCTCATGACAAACTTCCATCAAAAATTAATTTGAACCATTTAATGAATTTTTTTTCTAATAAAAATTTAGAGAATGAAATCGCCACATTCATTTGCAAAACAATAAATAGATCATAATTTTTTCCCAACAACACCCATCTGATTTCATAGCTAGAAACCAAAAAATCCCATAGTTTCACACATTCAACGAGGAAACCAAGATTACAAAAACTACCAAAAACCATTGAGAGATCAAATACGAACTTTCTGAATTAAAAAAACAACCATTTCAAATTCAAGGTAATGATTTGATTTCTTCATTCCTCATGTTTAAATCTTAGCATCGAATTGAGAGATAACAATTTAAAACTTTGGCTACAAGAAACAATTCACTTCCAACACTATCAAATCTAACTCAAGAGGCAACAATCAACCTTCGACATCAAAAATATTAGCATCAACTCCTTTGATCAACCTTCTAGGCATGAGCATATTCCTCTCATTAAGTTTTCCTAAAAAGTTTAATGAATTTTCCTATTTTTTTCACTCACAGGCTCACTCCACTAACTCCTTCACTAGGTGCCCAAATTCCTTCATCATCAATTCAAAATAAAATTTTAAATACAAATGGGAGATTACAAATTACAATAAATTCCCACTCACATGCCTAGGCATTGGATTTTTTTCTCCTCCAATTTGGTGAGGAAAAAAATATTTTTTGAGCCCCTAGACACATGAAAATTAAGGCTTTGATGCCACATATCCAATAGGTATAAGAATTTGATTTTATATGTGCTGGAAATGTGTGAAAATTTCTCTAAAATCATGCCCTAAATATTATAATTCAAACACACCACCAAAAAGGGAAAATTAAAAACAACACACATTTTATTTGGTGTGTTGGATTCCCCGTGCACTTAGATGCTCCCCCATCAAACAACACAAGTAAGATAAATATTTTATGAGCGGAAACTCATGAAAATTTTAAAATCCTATGTTTTTTCATCATCCATTTTTCTTACTTATTCTCTTTCATTTTCTTCCTCTTCTTCCAACATCTTTGTTGACTAATCTTTCCTCATAGATTTGTATCTACCACAAACCATCCTCCTCCTCCAATGATTCTCTCCTTTTCCTAACCTCTTTCGTTTGATCCAACCCACAAGATGTAACTACTTAGACCAAATTACCTCATCATACAAATCAAAGCCTACAATATACACATACAAATCTACCCCTACAACTTCATGTAAGTCATAAAATGAAAACAAATTTACCTCCCCTTTCTTCGCTGCAATGTTATTAGTATTTTCTTTAGCTGCAACCTTTATCACATCCTTTTTTATGATATTATCATCTACCACATCTACTCCCACCATCATCTTCATATCTTCAACCATTGTAACATCTTCAATAGCTTCTTCACACAAACATGTTGCATACAAATCTACATCTTCATTTATTTTCTTCCCATCTATTTTAAATCTCATATCCATCTCAGTAAAAAAGAAACCCCCATTAGTTTCCTCTCCATACAATTTTAAAAATTTAGAACTTACTTCTCTACTTAATATCCTTTCTATTTCTCTTATCTCCTCT
The DNA here is from genome assembly GCA_007258455.2 of Sequoia sempervirens. Classification (NCBI taxonomy): domain Eukaryota; kingdom Viridiplantae; phylum Streptophyta; class Pinopsida; order Cupressales; family Cupressaceae; genus Sequoia; species Sequoia sempervirens. The sequence continues at coordinate 29,721,575 of VDFB02274714.1, read as the reverse complement.
CTCAATACAAGATTCTTCACCAATTTCTTCATAAAAGATGGGATCATCAAGGAGCCCCACTTTCACAACTATGTTTGTCTCATTTTCTTTAGTCATGACAGTGTATGTGCAGGATCATGATGGGCCAAAAAGTGGCGATATGATGGGTATTTGTAGAGTATGTGACTGACGACCTTTTTTTACCCAAAATTGATGAAATGAAAAGGGTTTTTAAAGGAGATTCTCAGCTTTCCACCAATATAAATTATACTTTATTTTGAATTTAATAAATTATTATTATTCATTTTCTATTTGAATTATGACTAAAGTCCTAATTGATAGGTTCATTGAAAAATATCTATAGGTTTCAAATGGTATCACATTTTTGGAATCCGAAACATGCATCACATTCTATGCTTCCCATACTATTGTATTAAAAAAAGAAAAATTGAATTTCATGAAGTTTTGACCAAGTCAAGGTGATCAGACATACAAGTTTTTATATTTTTTAAAAGTTGTAATAAAAAAATCATTAATTATTTACTTGGAAAAAAATTACAAAAAAATATGCATCACATCTGAACATGAGTCCTCTACTTATGTCTAAAATCTTATAAAAAAATATTATCATTTTATTGTGGTTAGGGTGATTAGATAGATACGTACTTATTTTTTCCCTGAAATTTAAGTACTGCTGCATTGAAATTTCAAATTTTCAACAAATAGATTTAATAAAAAAAAAACCTAGTAGTTTACAAACTACATTCAATTTCCTATAGATTCTATTCATACATATTTTTGAAATAATATAGATAACGTATTCAAATTTTTACGTCAAGTCACCTAACTCTAATTTTTTTGATTTTTTTTCCACTTAAGGGCCTATTTTTTCCATGATGATCCTACACATACCACAAAAACAAATAAAATATAGAATTATCAAATTATACATCATGTCTTTTTGCTATCCCAATTTCTTCTCTTTCATCTTCTGCTTCACCTTTCAACTCTTCATGGATCCTGACTATCCCTCTTGTTATAGTAGCTCCAATCTATCAAACCGTAAATTTATGTCTATGATCATCTAGGTGATCCTCCTATTTCTATACTTTCTCCATCCTTCCCATATCATAGGCTTCTCCCTAATGCATATACCAATCTCTCTTGTTGCTACAATACATCACACACTCTAAAAAAAAAAACTCACAATATACTACCCTCTAACAAACAAAGACTCGAGAAGATGCTTCCTCTACCCACTCTCTCTCAGTGGAGCAACTCTACACCTTCTTCTCAACTTTCTCTCTACTAGAGGATAGTAGTCACATACCCTCTTTCATGCTTGTAATAAATAAACTTTCTCACAACATTGTCTCTTACGATTTCATCATTTCACTCTTCACCACTCCTCATCCACAGGTCCTAGTGCATACTTTTCACTCTCAAGATATTTTCACCATTTGAATATTGCAACCCCAAAGTAAAATTCAACCAAATCTAAATGTGCACTCAAATCGCATGACAAACCTTCCTTTAAAAATTAATTTAAACCATTTAATGAATTCCTTTTCTAATAAAATCTTAGAGAATGAAATCCCTAAAATTCAACTACAAAAAGATAAATAGATCATAATTTTTCTCCCAACAACACCCCTCTAATTTCATAGCCAAAAACCTAGAAAACCCATAGTTTCACACATTCAACAAGGATAACCAAATTCACACAAACTATTGGAAACCATTTATAGATCAAATACAAACTTCGTGCACTAAAACAAAAGACATTTAAAATTCAAAGTACTAATTTTATTTCTTCATTCCTCATGTTTACAATCTTTGCATCAAATTGATAGATAACAATCCAAAAACTTGGCTATGGGTAGGAATTTACTTCTGAGTGATTGCATGGATCGGACACACAATTTTGGTGCCAAATTTTAATAAAAACCCATAACAAGCCATATTGTGCTTGCCAATTTTGACGAACACCAAATTTGATGAGCACCAAATTTGGCGCTCTCCAAATGGTTTGAATTTTGCTATGAATTTTTTTGAACTCTTTCTTCTTCTCTTTCTCTACCAGGGAGACTATATACATGAAATAAACATTTACATATGGACATTTACTTTCTTATACTTTAAGTTATATTTCATGTATATAGTTTCAAGATGTTTGAGAGTGGTTTCGGATCTCCAGGAGTTATAATGCAAATTCTAGTTTTTGGAAGATCTTAAAAATTTTAGATTTTGTCAAATTTCAGTAAATAGCATGTCAAATTTCAATAATCAGGAGGTCAAATTTTAGTAGTCAGTAAGCTGTATCATCTTTCTCTATCACTCTCTCCTTCTCTCTACTCTCTATCTCTCCACTCCCTCTCCCTCTCTCTCCCTTTCTCCCTCTCTTCCCTCTCTCTCTCTCTCTCACACACCACTCTATCTCATCCCTACATCTACCTCCCTTCCTCCCCTCTCTACTTCTCTCTATCTCTTCTCTCACTCTACATCTCCTTCCATCTATACTTATCTTTATCTCCCTCTCCCTCCATCACTTTGTATCTCACCTATGTATCCCTCCCTACCTCTTTCCCTCTCTACTCTCTATCTCTCACTCTCTATCCCTCTCTTCCCCCTCTTTCTTTCTAACTCTCTCCTCTCTATCTCATAACTCTCTCTCACTACCTCTCACTCTCTCCTCTCTATCTCACCACTCTCTTTATTTCTCTCTCACAAACAAAACTCTATCTCCCTCCCTAACACTCCCTCCCTCCCTCTTTCCCTCTCTACTTCTCTCTATCTCTCCTCTCCCTCCCTCTATCAACCTCACCCTCCCTTCCCTTATTTTTTTCTCTCATCCCAATCTCTCTCATTATTGCCCCTCCCCCCTCCCCCCTCTTTCTCTCTCAATTTATCCTTTTCTCTCTCTCACTCACACACACCTCTATCAACCTCCCTATCTCTCCCTCCCTCCCTTCCCTCTCTACTCTCTATCTCTCCTCTCTATTTCCCTCTCAATACCTACCTCTCCCTCCATCACTCTCTCTCTCCATCCCTCTATATCTCACCTATGTATCCTTCCCTACCTCTTTCCCTCTATACTCTCTATCTCTCCTCTCCCTTCCTCTACCTACCTCTCTCTGTCTCTCCATCCATCTCTTTTTCTCTCACTCTCTCCTCTCTATCTCACCATTATCTATATCCCTACCTCTCACTCCCTCCTCTCTAAATCACCATTCTCTCTCTCTCTCTCTCTCTCTCTCTCTCTCTCTCTCTCTCTCTCTCTCTCTCTCTCTCTCTCTCTCTCTCTCTCTCTCTCTCTCTCTCTCTCTCTCTCTCTCTCTCTCTCTCTCTCCTTCCCTCTCTCTGTCTCAGCTATCGCTTTCCTGCCTCTCCTCCTTCCAGCCTCCCTCTCTCTCTTTATCTCTCTTTCTCATTCTTTCCTTAACTCTCTACTCTCTATCTCACCACTCTCTCTATCTCACTCTCCCTCCTTCCCTCTCTCCCTCTTATCCCTCCCTATCCTTCCCTCTCTACCTACCTCTCCCTCAACTACCTACCACTCTCTCTACCTATCTCTCCCCCCTCCCTCTTTCTCTATCCTTCCCTATCTACTCTCTATCTCTCCACCCTTCCCTCTCTACTCTCTTTCTCTCTCTTCCCTTCCTCTCTCACCTCATTTTGTCTCCTCTCACTCTCTCTCCATCTAACACACACTCACCTCTATCTCCTCCTTTCCTCTCCCTCCATCCCTCCACTCCTTACTTTCTATCTATCATCTCTCTCTACATCTGCTTTCATCTCTATTTATATTTATCTACCCTCTACCTCTCTTTACCCACCTCTCCCTCCATCACTCTATATCTCAATTGTGTCTCCTCCATACCTCTTTCCCTCTCTAATCTCTATCTTTTTTCTCCCTCCCTCTACCTTTCTCTCTCTACCCCTTCCCTCTCTACTCTCATTCTCTCTCCCCCCTCTCTCTCTCTCACACGCACACACACACTCACCTCCATCTCCTCCCTACATGTCCATCCCTCCACTCTCTACTTATCTCTATCTCTCCTCTCTCTATGTATCCTTCCCTCTCTACCTATATTTATCTCCCCTCTCCCTATATTTACCTACCTCTCCCTTCATCACTTTGTATCTTTCCTATGTTTTCCTGCCTACCTAGGGTTGAGGGATTAAGGATTGAGGGTTGAGGGTTTAATGTATAGGGTAGAGGGTAGAGGGTTTAAGGGTTGAAGGTTGATGGTTTAAGATTGAGGGTAGAGGGTTGAGGTTCCAATGTATAGGGTAGAGGGTATAGGGGTTGAGCGATTAGGGTAAAAGGGTTAAGGGTTGAGGGTTGAGGGTTTAAGGGTTGAAGGATTAAGGATTGAGGGATTAGGGTAGAGAGTTTACTTGGGTTTAAATATTTAATGGTTGAGGGTATAGAGTTGATGGTAGAGGGTATTGGGTTGAGGGTAGAGGGTAGAGGGTTTAAGGGTTAATGGTTTAGGGTTTAGGGTTTAGGGTTGATTGTTTAATGGTTTAAGTGTTGAGGGTATAGGGTTGAGAGATTGGGGTAGAGAGGGAGGGAAGAATGAAGGGAGAGATGGAGGATAATTGAGATAGAGAAAATGAGAGAAGAGGAGGGAGGAATAGAGATATATGTGGGTTGAGGATCCAATGTATAGGGTAGAGGGTTGTGAAATGAGGGTATATGGTTGAGAACATATAGGGTTGATGGTTTAGGGTATTGGGATGAGGGTAGACGGTATTAGGTTGAGGGTAGAGGGTAGAAATTTTAAGGGTTTAGGGTTTAGGGTTGAGGGTAGATGGTTTAGGGTATAGGTTTAAGGGTATATGGTTGAAGGATTAGGGTTGAGGGTCCAACATATAGGATATAGGGTATAAGTGTTGAGGATTTAGGTTTAAAGGCTTGAGGGCTGAGGGATTAAGGGTTAGGGCTTGAGAAATAAGGGTTGAGGGTTTAAGGGTTTAGGATTTAAGGGTTGAGGGTCAAGAGTTTAAGGTTGAGGGTAGAGGATTGAGGGTATAGGGTTGAGGATCTGACATATAGGGTAGAGGCTATAGGGGTTGAGTGTTTATGGTTGAGGTTTTAAGGATTTACGGATAAAGGGTTGAGGGATTAGGGTAGAGATTTTAATTGGGTTTAAGGGTTTAAGGGTTGAGTGATTAGGGTTGAGGGTAGTGGGTATTGCATTGAGGGAAGAGGGTACAAGGTTTAAGGATTTAGGATTTAAGGGTTGAGGGTTGAGGGTTTAAGGTTTAGGGTTGAGTGTTTAAGGGTTTTAGCATTGACAATATAGGGTTGAGGGATTAAGGAAGAGAGGGAGGAAGGGATGGAGGGAGATATGGAGGGTGAAGTGAGATAGAGAGAAGGAGAGAAGATGAGGGATGGATAGAGATAGATGAGGGTTGAGGATCTAATGTATAGGGTGGAGGATTTAGAATTGAGGGTATATGGTTGAGGACCTATAGGGTTGATGGTTTAGGGTATTGGGTTGAGGGTATAGGGTTGAGGGATTAGGGTTGAGGGTAGAGGGTAGAGGGTAGAAGGTTTAAGGGTTTACGGTTTATGTTTGATGGTTTAGGGTTGAGGGTAGAGGGTATAGAGTATAGTTTTGAGGGATTA
>VDFB02274714.1:29684774-29715858 GCA_007258455.2 Sequoia sempervirens | reverse complement strand
CCTCTACCCTCAACCCTAATCCCTCAACCCTATACCCTCAACCCAATACCCTAAACCATCAACCCTATAGGTCCTCAACCATATACCCTCAATTATAAATCCTCTACCCTATACATTGGATCCTCAACCCTCATCTATCTCTGTCTCGCCCTCCTCTTCTCTCCTTCTCTCTATCTCACTTCACCCTCCATATCTCCCTCCATCCCTTCCTCCCTCTCTTCCCTAATCCCTCAACCCTATATTTTCAACCCTTAAACCCTTAAACACTCAACCCTAAACCATAAACCCTCAACCATCAACCCTTAAATCCTAAATCCTTAAACCTTGTACCCTCTTCCCTCAATGCAATACCCTCTACCCTCAACCCTAATCCCTCAACCATTAAACCCTTAAACCCAATTAAACTTTGTACCCTAATCCATCAACCCTTTATCCATAAATCCTTAAAACCTCAACCCTCAACCCTCTATCTTCAACCCTAAACACTCAACCCCTATAGCCTCTACCCTATATGTCAGATCCTCAAACCTATACCCTCAACCCTCTACCCTCAACCTTAAACTCTTGACCCTCAACCCTTAAACCCTAAACCATTAAACCCTCTACCCTCTACCCTATACATTAAACCCTCAACCCTTAATTCTCAACCCCCAACCCTTAATCCCTCAACCCTCAACCCTTTACCCCTAAACCCTCAACACTTATACCCTATATCCTATACATTGGACCCCAAACCCTAATCCTTCAACCATATACCCTTAAACCTATACCCTAAACCCTCTACCTTCAACCCTAAACCCTGAACCCTAAACCCTTAAACCCTAAACCCTTAAAATTTATACCCTCTACCCTCAACGCAATACCCTCTACCCTCATCCCAGTACCCTAAAACATCAACCCTATATGTCCTCAACCATATAACCTCATTTCTCAACCCTCTACCCTATACATTAGATCCTCAACCCACAAATATATCTATCCCTCCCTCGTCTTCTCTCCTTTTCTCTATCCCAATTATCCTCCATCTCTCCCTTCATTCTTCCCTCCCTCTCTACCCCAATCTCTCAACTCTATACCCTCAACACTTAAACCCTTAAAAAATGAACCCTAAACCCTAAACCCTAAACCCTAAACCCTTAAAACCTAAACCCTTAAACCCTCTACCCTTTACCCTCAACCCAATACCCTCTACCATCAACCCTATACCCTCAACCATTAAATCTTTAAACCCAAGTAAACTCTCTACCCTAATCCCTCAACCCTCAACCTTTAATCCTTCAACCCTTAAACCCTCAACCCTCAACCTTTAAACCCTAGTCCCTCAACCCCTATACCCTCAACCCTAATCCCTCAACCCTATACCCTTAGCCCTCTACCCTCAATCTTAAACCCTCAACCTTCAACCCTTAAACCCTCTATCATCTACCCTATACATTAAACCGTCAACCCTCAATTATTAACCATCAACCCTTAATCCCTCAACCCTAGGTAGGTAGGGAAACATGTGTAAGATACAAAGTGATGAAGGGAGAGGTAGGTAAATATAGGGAGAGCGGAGATAAATATAGGTAGAGAGGGAAGGATACATAGAGAGAGGAGAGATAGAGATAAGTATAGAGTGGAGGGAGGGACAGGTAGGGAGGAGATGGAGGTGAGTGTGTGTGTGTGAGAGAGAGAGAGAGGGAGGGAGAGAGAATGAGAGTAGTGAGGGAAGGGGTAGAGAGAGAAAGGTAGAGGGAGGGAGAAAAAAGATAGAGAGTAGAGAGGGAAAGAGGTAGGGAGGAGACACAATTAAGATATAGAGTGATGGAGGGAGAGGTGGGTAAAGAGAGGTAGAGGGGAGATAAAGATAAATAGAGACGAAAGGAGATCTAGAGAGAGATGATAGATAGAGAGTAGAGAGTGGAGGGATGGAGGGAGAGAAAAGGAGGAGAGAGAGTGAGAGGAGAGAAAATGAGGGGAGAGAGGAAGGGAAGAGAGAGAAAGAGAGTAGAGAGGGAGGGGTGGAGAGATAGAGAGTAGAGAGGGAAGGAGAGAGAAAGAGGGAGGAGGGAGAGACAGGTAGAGAGAGTGGTAGATAGTTGAGGGAGAGGTAGGTAGAGAGGGAAGGATAGGGAGGACAAGAGGGAGAGGGAAGTAGGGAGAGGAGACAGAGAGACCCGTGAGATAGAGAGTAGAAAGGTATGAAAAGAATGAGAAAGAGAGACAAAGAGGAGAGGGAGGTTGATGAGGACAGGCAGAAAAGGATAGAGAGAGAGAGAGAGAGAGAGAGAGAGAGAGAGAGAGAGAGAGAGAGAGAGAGAGAGAGAGAGAGAGAGAGAGAGAGAGAGAGAGAGAGAGAGAGAGAGAGAGAGAGAGAGAGAGAGAGAGAGAGAGAGAGAGAGAGAGAGAGGAGAGAGAGAGAGAGAGAGAATGACTTAGAGGAGGGAGGAGAGGTGGATACATAGATAACGGTGAGATAGAGGAGAGAGGAGAGAAAAGAGATGGATGGAGAGACAGAGAGAGGCAGGTAGGAGGAAGGAGAGGAGAGATAGAGAGTATAGAGGGAAAGAGGTAGGGAAGGATACATAGGTGAGATATAGAGGGATGGAGAGAGAGTGATGGAGGGAGAGGTAGGTATAGAGAGGGAAAAAGAGAGGAGAGATAGAGAGTAGAGAGGGAAGGGAGGGAGGGAGATATAGGTGTGAGTGAGAGAGAGAATGGTGAGATAGAGAAAAGGATAACTGAGAGAGAAACAAATGGGAGGGAGGGAGGGACAATAATGAGAGAGATTGGGAGGGAGGGACAATAATGAGAGAGATTGGGAGGAGAGAAAAAAATAAGGGAAGGGAGGGTGAGGTTGATAGAGGGAGGGAGAGGAGAGATAGAGAGAAGTAGAGAGGGAAGGAGGGAGGGAGGGAGTGTTAGGGAGGGAGATAGAGGTTTGTTTGTGAGAGAGAGATAAAGAGAGTGCTGAGATAGAGAGGAGAGAGTGAGAGGTAGTGAGAGAGATTTATGAGATAGAGAGGAGAGAGTTAGAAAGAAAGAGGGGGAAGAGAGGGATAGAGAGTGAGAGATATGTAGGTAGCGGGAGGGAGAGGAGAGATAGAGAGTAGAGAGGGAAAGAGGTAGGGAGGGATACATAGGTGAGATACAAAGTGATGGAGGGAGAGGTAGATAAAGAGAGAGAGAGGGGAGATAAAGATAAGTAGAGATGGAAGGAGATGTAGAGTGAGAGAAGAGATAGAGAGAAGTAGAGAGGGGAGGGAGGGAGGTAGATGTAGGGAGGAGATAGAGTGGTGAGAGAGAGAGAGAGGGAAGAGAGGGAGAAAGGGAGAGAGAGAGGGAGTGGAGAGATAGAGAGTAGAGAGAAGGAGAGAGTGATAGAGAAAGATGATACAACTTGCTGAATACTAAAATTTAACCTCCTGATTATTGAAATTTGACATGCTATTTATTGAAATTTGACTAAATCTAAATTTTTTAAAATCTTCCAAAAACTAGAATTTGCATTATAACTCTTGGAGATCTGAAACCACTCTCAAACATTATGAAACTATATACATGAAATATAACTTAAAGTATAAGAAAGTAAATGTCCATATGTAAATGTTTATTTCATGTATATAGTCTCCCTGGTAGAGAAAGAGAAGAAGAAAGAGTTCACAAAAATTCATAGCAAAATTCAAACCATTTGGAGAGTGCCAAATTTGGTGCTCATCAAATTTGGTGCTCGTCAAATTTGGAAAGCACAATATGGCTTGTTATGGGTTTTTTTAAAAATTTGGCACCAAAATTGTGTGACAGATCCATGCAATTACTCAGAAGTAAATTCCTACCTATAGCCAAGTTTTTGGATTGTTATCTGTCAATTTGATGCAAAGATTGTAAACATGAGGAATGAAGAAATAAAATTAGTACCTTGAATTTTAAATGTATTTTGTTTTAGTGCACGAAGTTTCTATTTGATCTATCAATGGTTTCCAATAGTTTGTGTGAACTTGGTTATCCTTGTTGAATGTGTGAAACTATGGGTTTTCTAGGTTTTTGGCTATGAAATCAGAGGGGTGTTGTTGGGATAAAAATTATGATCTATTTATCCTTTTGTAGTTGAATGTCATGGATTTCATTCTCTAAGATTTTATTAGAAAATTAATTCATTAAATGGTTTAAATTAATTTTTAAAGGAAGGTTTGTCATACGATTTGAGTGCACATTTAGATTTGGTTGAATTTTACTTTGGGGTTGCAATATTCAAATGGTTGATTGGATTTTTGATGTTTGTTCTTTCATCAAATGGCATTAGAGCCAAAATATCTTGAGAGTGTGATGCAGAGCTAGGAGGATTCACAAAACATCTCACAAACCTTCAATAGTAATCCAAAACAATCTTTATATGACACATGTTCTTAGTCATTCTATATCACATTGAAAACATAGGCATGGCAGCCCATAATTTAATGTAATGAACAGTCAATAATAACTTCTAAAAACTGAATAATGAAGTCAATCCCTCTAGTTAGATTGAATAAAACATAGTGATACACTTCTCTTCCAATTCTTATAAAGATCCAATGGTTGAAATGAAAGTTATTGTATTTTTACCAAAACTGCAAACCCTAGGTAGGGTTCAGAACTGCCCTCACAAAAATGGTCATAACTCATTCAAATCTTAATAAAATTTGATGAGACTTGAAGCAAATGAGAGTAGATTCACATAGTAACAAAATATATTTGGTTTCAAATCCAAAATATAGACTTAATATTCCGTACCATCACACTTTTTAGACTGTAAATTGTGCACAATATTGTTAGAATAGGCAGTCTCACCAAAATAATCATATCTTCCATAAAAATTGATAAAATTCAATGAGACAAAAATAATTGGAAACTAGAAACAGAGATCGTTCCATCCATATATGATACTCTATCATTTGAGTCCATACCAAGCCGTAAAAATTACAACTTCAATCTGGTAACAATGTAAAAATCAGAAAATGCATACCAAACTTGAGGTTGCCATTCATTTAACTTCAAAAATAATGTCTCCAACCCAAATTCGAGTTTTGGAGGGTTTATTTATACATTTTAAACCCAAACCAACTATTTTCAACCACCTTTTGATTAGTGTGTTGACAAAACACCTTAATGACATTTCATCTACCTAGTTTTGCACTTTTGACAATTTTTACAATATATGAGAAATGAACAACATCCTATGACCTATAACACCACAAAGGTGGCCTCTTGGGCTTATTAAAATCTCAAAACATAAAAATGGAACAAATAACTCAATATGGATTCATGGAGGCATGTGATCAAATAGGTGCTCCTGCACCAAACTCCCGAGGGCAAAAGAATTCAAGCCCCTTTGAATTATCTTCTTCCTAGTCTTCCAGTTAGGTTGCACCTTGTCCTTTTTCTTTTCAATCAGATTTTGTCCTTTATTCCTTTTTTTATTCTTATGCCTTCTCCTTTCAAGTATCCCTGCAACTTGGAAGTCCCAAAACTCTATCATATCATCAAACACTTCACTTTGTCCTTCATAATCTGCACATACATAATCCAAAGAAAAATTAGAAACAAAATATAGAGACCTTGAGGTCTCCTCCTTGTCTTCTTGTACTTCAAATTCCTCTTCACCCATAACCAACTTATCCAATCTGGAAACCAATTCACTTGAAACCTCAATGTCCTTGTTTTCTTCTACCTTGATGAGTTCCTCTTCCTCTTGTGTGACTTTTCCAACACCAACCTTACTATTCCATTCTTCTTCAATGGCTAAATATTGTGCCCATAAATCTTCTTCTTCATCTTTGACTGAATTTGCTGCCTTCTTTTGTTTTCTTTGTTTCTTCATAATCTTCTTTATAGGCCAAACCATCTTCCTTTTCAATGTCAAATGCCAACTTGTATCTTGTTTCATCATTTGTTCCATCTTCATCATGGATTCTTGGAACTCTTCTTCAAGTCTTTTCAATTCTCCCTTCAACTCAACAATCTCTTTGTCCATCTTCTCTTGCCTTATCCTTTTCTTTCTTTCCTTCTTTCTTGAATCCTCAGCCTGCAAATATCTTTCCAATCTTCTCAACAAATCCATATCCACAAGCAAGTCTCTCCTTGCTTCCACTTTACTTTGCCACACCTAGGCAATCAGGTTTTCTTCCTCAACCTGCACAACACACAACCACAAACACCAACACAAAACCAACAAACTTCACCAGCCCATATCTTTTCTAGGCTCTGATACCAATTTGATGCAGAGCTAGGAGGATTCACAAAACATCTCACAAACCTTCAATAATAATCCAAAACAATCTTTATATGACACATGTTCTTAGTCATTCTATATCACATTGAAAACATAGGCATGGCAGCCCATAATTTAATGTAATGAAAAATCAATAATAACTTCTAAAAAATGAATAATTAAGTCAATCTCTCTAGTGAGATTGAATAAAACATAGTGATACACTTCTCTTCCAATTTTTATAAGGATCCAATGGTTGAAATGAAAGTTATTGTATTTTTACCAAAACTGCAAACCCTAGGTAGGGTTCAGACTTGCCCTCACAAAAATGGTCATAACTCATTCAAATCTTAATAAAATTTGATGAGACTTGAAGAAAATGAAAGTATATTCACATAGTAACAAAATATATTTGGTTTCAAATCCAAAATATAGACTTCATATTTTGTACCATCACACTTTTCAGACTGTAAATTCTGCACAATATTGTTAGAATAGGCAGTCTCACCAAAATAATCATATCTTCCACAAAACTTGATACAATTCAATGAGACAAAAAGAATTGGAAACTAGAAACAGAGATATTTCCATCCATATATGATACTCTATCATTTGAGTCCATACCAGGCCGTAAAAATCACAACTTCAATCTGGTAACAATGTAAAAATCAGAAAATGCATACCAAACTTGAGGTTGCCATTCATTTAACTTCAAAAATAATGTCTCCAACCCCAATTCGAGTTTTGGAGGGTTTATTTATACATTTTCAACCCAAACCAACTATTTTCAACCACCTTTTGATTAGTGTGTTGACAAAACACCTTAATGACATTTCATCTACCTAGTTTTGCACTTTTGACAATTTTTACAATATATGAGAAATGAACAACATCCTATGACTTATAACACCACAAAGGTGGCCTCTTGGGCTTATTAAAATCTCAAAACATAAAAATGGAACAAATAACTCAAGATGGATTGATGGAGGCATGTGATCAAATAGGTGCTCCTGCACCAGAGTGCAAAGTATGCACTAGGACATGTGGATGAGGAGTGGTGAAGAGTGAAATGATGAAATCATAAGAGACAGTGTTGTGAGAAAGTTTATTTATTACAAGCATGAAAGAGGGTATGTGACTACTATCCTCTAGTAGAGATAAAGTTGAGAAGAAGGTGTATAGTTCCTCCAGTGAGAGAGAGTGGGTAGAGGAAGCATCTTCTTGAGTCTTTGTTTGTTAGAGGGTAGTATATTGTGAGATTTTATTTTTTTAGAGTGTGTGATATATTGTAGCAACAAGAGTGATTGGTATATGCATGAGGGAGAATCCTATGATATGGGAAGGATGGAGAAAGTATCAAAATAGGAGGATCACTTAGATTATCATAGACTTAAATTTACGGTTTGATAGATTGGAGCTACTACAACAAGAGGGATAGTCAGGATCCATGAAGAGTTGAAAGGTGAAGCAGAAGATGAAAGAGAAGAAATTGGGATAGCAAAAATACATGATGTATAATTTGATAATTCTATATTTGATTTGTTTGTGGGGTATGTGCAGGATCATCATGGAAAAAATAGGCCCTTAAGTGGAAAAAAATTCAAAAAAATTAGAGTTAGGCAACTTGACGTAAAAATTTGAATAAGTTACTATATTATTTCAAAAATATGTAAGAATAGAATCTATAGAAAATTGAATGTAGTTTCTACTAGGTTTTTTTTTTAAATCTATTTGGTGAAAATTTGAAATTTCAATGCAGCAGACTTAAATTTCAAGGAAAAAATAAGTAGGTATCCGCCTAACCACCCTAACCACAATAAATGATAATATTTTTTATAATATTTTAGACATAAGTAGAGGACTCATGTTTGGATGTGATGCATATTTTTTTATAATTTTTTTCTAAGTAAATAACTAATTAGGAATTTTTTATTACAACTTTAAAAAAATATAAAAACTTGTATGTCTGACCACCTTGACTTGGTCAAAACTTCATGAAATTCAATTTTTTTTTTTTTTAATCCAATAGGATGCAAAGCATAGAATGTGATGCATGTTTCGGATTCCAAAAATGTGATACCATTTGAAACCTATAGATGTTTTCGATCAGCCTATCAATTAGGACTTTAGTCGTAATTCAAATAGAAAATGAATAATAATTATTTATTAAATTCAAAGTAAAGCATAATTAATATTGGTGGAAAGATGAGAATATCCTTTAAAACCCTTTTCATTTCATCAATTTTGGGTAAAAAAAAAGTTGTCAACAACATACGCTACAAATACCCATCATGATCCTGCACATACCCTATCATGACTAAAGAAAATGAGACAAACATAGTTGTGGAAGTGGGGCTCCTTGATGATCCCATATTTTTTGAAGAAATTGGTGAAGAATATTGTATTGAGAGAGGAGATAAGAGAAATAGAAAGGATATTAAGTAGAGAAGTAAGTTCTGAATTTTTAGAATTGTATGAAGAGGAAACTGATGTGGATTTCTTTTTTACTGAGATGGATATGAGATTTAAAATAGATGGGAAGAAAATAAATGAAGATGTAGATTTGTATGCAACATGTTTGTGTGAAGAAGCTATTTAATATGTTACAATGGTTGAAGATATGAAGATGATGGTGGGAGTAGATGTGGTAGATGATAATATCATAAAAAAGGATGTGATAAAGGTTGCAGCTGAAGAAAATACCAAAAAAATTGCAGCAAAGAAAGGGGAGGTAAATTTGTTTGCATTTTATGACTTACATGAAGTTGTAGGGGTATATTTGTATGTGTATATTGTAGGTTTTGATTTGTATGATGAGGGAATTTGGTCTAAGCAATTAGATCTTGTGGGTTGGATCAAACGAAAGAGGTTAGGAAAAGGAGAGAATCATTGGAGGAGGAGGATGGTTTGTGGTAGATACAAATCTATGAGGAAAGATTAGTCAACAAAGATGTTGGAAGAAGAGGAAGAAAATGAAAGAGGATAAGTAAGAAAAATGGATGATGAAAAAACATAGGATTTTAAAATTTTCATGAGTTTCCACTCATAAAATATTTATCTTACCTGTGTTGTTTGATGGGGGAGCATCTAAGTGCACAGGGAATCCAACACACCAAATAAAATGTGTGTTGTTTTTAATTTTCCTTTTTTGGTGGTGTGTTTGAATTCTAATATTTAGGGCATGATTTTAGAGAAAATTTCACACATTTCCAGCACATATAAAATCAAATTCTTATACCTACTGGATATGTGGCATCAAAGGCTTAATTTTCATGTGTCTAGGGGCTCAAAAATTAATTTTTTCCTCACCAAATTGGAGGAGAGAAAAATCCAATGCCTAGGCATGTGAGTGGGAATTTATTGTCATTTGTAATCTCCCATTTGTATTTAAAATTTTATTTTGAATTGATGGTGAAGGAATTTGGGCACCAGGTGAAGGAGTTAGTGGAGTGAGCCTGTGAGTGAAAAAATAGGAAAATGCATTAATTTTTGTAGGAAAACTTAATGAGAGGAATATGCTTGTGCCCAAGAGATTGATCAAAGGAGTTGATGCTAATATTTTTGATGTAGAAGGTTGATTGTTGCCTCTTGAGTTAGATTTGATAGTGTTGGAATTGAATTGTTTCTTGTAGCCAAGTTTTTAAATTGTTATCTCTCAATTTGATGCTAAGATTTAAACATGAGGAATGAAGAAATAAAATCATTACCTTGAATTTGAAATGGTTGTTTTCTTAATTCAGAAATTTCGTATTTTATCTCTCAATGGTTTTTGGTAGTTTTTGTGAACTTGTTTTCCTCGTTGAATGTGTGAAACTATGGGATTTTTCGGTTTCTAGCTATGAAATCAGATGGGTGTTGTTGGGAAAAAATTATGATCTATTTATCATTTTACAAATGAATGTGGGGATTTCATTCTCTAAATTTTCATTAGAAAAAAAATTCATTAAATGGTTCAAATTAATTTTTGATGGAATTTTTTCATGAGATTTGAGTGCAAATTTAGAGTTGTTTGAATTTTCCTTATGGGGCTGCAATATTCACACTCTTGTTTGAATTTTTTTATGTTTGTTCTTGCATCAAATAGTATCATAGAAAGAATATATTGAGAGTGCAATGTATGCACTAAGACTTGTGGGTGAGGAGTGGTGAAGAGTGATGTTGTGAAACCGTAAGAGACATAGTTGTGAGAAAGTTTATTTATTGGAAGCATTAAAGAGTGTATGTGATTACTACCCTTCAATAAAGATAAAGTTGGGTAGAAGTTGTAGAGGTCCTTCACTAAGAGAGAGTTGGTAGAGAAAGAATCTTCTAGAGTCTTTGTTGGGAAGAGGGTAGTGTGTTGTGAGAAATTATTTTTGCAGAATGTGTGATTTATTGTAGTAGAAAGAGAGATGGGTATACACATGAGGAAGAAGCATATGTTGGGAAGGATGGAGCAAGTATAAAAAGAGGAGGATCGCCTATATCATCATGGACATAAATGAAATTTTTGATAGATTGGAGCTACTACATCAAGGAGAGATACTCAATAGCCATGAAGAGTTGAAAGGTGCAACAAATGATGAAAGAGAAGAAATTGGGACACCAAAAAGAAATGAAGTATGATTTGATATTTCTAATTTTGATTTCTTTAGGAGTAAAGAAAGTGAGATAGATGGAGATGCAAAAGTGGGTATCTTTGGAAGTCCCATCTTTGATGAGGAAATTGGTGAAGAAGATCTATTGAGAGAGGAGATAAGAGAAATAGAAAGGTTATTAAGTGGAGAAGTAACTTCTAATTTTTTAGAATTGTATGAAGATAAAATTGATGGGGATTTTTTATTGATGAGATGGATATGAAATTAAAAATTTATATGAGAAGAAAATAAATGAAGATGCAGATTTGTATGCAACATGTTTATGTGAAGAAGTTGTTGAAGATGTTAAAATGCTTTAAGACATGAAGATGATGGTGAATGAATAGATTTCATAGATGAAAATGTCATAGTGAAGGATGTGATAAAGGTTGTAGCTGAAGATAACACTGAAGCCATCATAGTGAAGAAAGATTATGTAAATTTGTTTTCATTTTGTGATTTCCATGAAGGTGTAGGGGTGGATTTTTATGTGTATGTTGTAGGTGTTGATATGTAGGATGAGGGAATTTTGTGGAGGTGGTCATATTTTGGTGGTTTGGATCCCATGAAAGAGGCTAAGAAAGGAGAGAATCATTGGAGGAAGAGGATGGTTCATGGTGGATAAAAATCTATGAGAGGAAATAATGGTGAGTAGAGATATTGGAAAAAGAGGAAGAAAAAGAAAAAGGATAAGGAAGAAAAATGGATGAATAAAAACATAATATCTTCAAATGTTCATTAGTTTCCACTCATGAAACAGTACTCTTAACTGGTTTGTTTGATGCACAAGCATCTGGGTGCATAGGAAAATTTGCACACCAAAAGCGTGTGTTATTTTTAATTTCAAATTTTTTGTTGTGTTTGATTTTGATCTTTTGAGCATGATTTTAGAACACTATTCACACATTTTCGACACAATTAAAATAAAATTCTTTTACTTTCTAGATATGTGGAATCAAAGGCTTCATTTTCAAGTGTGTAGTGGCTCAAAAATTAAAGTTTTCCTTGTCAAATTTGAGGAGAAAAAAATCCAATGCCTAGGAATGTGAGTGGGAATTTATTGTAATTTTTAATTCTCATTTGCATTTAAAAGATGATTTTGAATTGATGGTGGAGGAAGCTAGGCACCTAGTGAAGGAGTTAGGGGCTCAGTGATCCTATGAGTGAAAAATTTGGGAAAATTCATTAATTTTTCAAGGAAAACTTGATGAGAGGAATATGCCCATTCCCAATATGATGATCAGAGGATTTGATGCTGATATTTTTTTATGTAAAAGGTTGATTCTAGCCTCTTGAGTTAGATTTGATAGTGTTGGAAGTGAATTCCTTCTTCCAGCCAAGTTTTTAGATTGTTATCTCTCAATTTGATGCTAAGATTGTAACATAAGGAACAAAGAAAAAATTAGTGCGTTGAATTTGAAATGGTTGGTATATTAATGGAAGAAGTTTTTATTTGATCTCTCAATGGTTGTGAGTAGTTTTTGTAAACTTGGATTTCCTTGTTCAATGTGAGAAACTATGGGTTTTCTAAGTTTTTGGCTATCAAATCAAAGGGATGATGTTGGGAGAAAAATTATGATCTATTTATCTTTTTGTAGATGAATGCGGGTGATTTCATTCTCCAAGTTTTAATTAGAAAAGGAATTCATTAAATGGTGAAAATTAATTTTTAAAGGAAGGTTTTTCATGATATTTGAGTGCATATTTAGAGTTGTTTGAATTTTAGTTGTGGGGATGCAATATTCACATTGTTGTTTGGAGTTTTTATGTTTTTTCTTGCATCAAATTTTATTAGATCCAAAAGATATTGGGAGTGCAGAGTATGGAATAGGACCTGTGGGTGAGGAGTGGTGAAGAGTGAAGTGGTGAAGCCATAAGATAGAGTGTTGTGAAAAATTTTATTTATTGCAAGAATGAAAGAGGGTCTATGACTACTATCCTCTAGTAGAGATAAAGCTAGGTAGAAGGTGTAGAGTTCCTCCACTAAGAGAGTGTGTAGAGGAAGCATCCTCCCAAGTCTTTGTTTGATAGACGATAGTGTGTTGTGAAAAATTATTTTTGTAAAGTGTGTGATGTATTGTAGCAATGAGAGAGATAGGTATGCACATGAGAAAAAGCCTATGATATGGGAAGGATGGAGCAAGTATCAAGAGATTAGGATCCCTTAGAATATAATGGACTTAAATTAAAGGTTTGATAGATTGGAACTACTACAACAAGGAGAAATAGTCAACAACCATGAATAGTTGAAAGGTGCAACATAAGATGAAAGAGAATAAACTGGGTCACCAAAAAGAAATGAGGTATGATTTGATAATTCTATATTTTATTTGTTTGTTAGTAAAGAAAGTGAGACAAATGGAGTTGTGAAAGTGGGGCTCTTGACTATCCCATCTTTGATGAGGAAATTGGTGAAGAATATATCCTATTGAGAGAAGAGATAAGAGAAATAGAAAGGTTGTTAAATGGAGACGTAACTTCTAATTTTTTAGAATTATATGAAGAGGAAATTCACGGAGATTTGTTTATTGCTGAGATGGATATGAAATTGTAATAAATGGGAAGAAAATAAATGAAGATGTAGATTTGTATAAAACATGTTTGTTTAAGAAGCAGTTGAAGATATTGGAATGGTTGAAGATATGAAGATGATGGTGGGAGTAGATGTGGTAGATTAAAAGTTCATAGAAAATGATGTGATAAATGTTGTAGCTAAAGATAAAACAAAAAACATTGCAACAAAGAAAGAGGAGGTAAATTTGTTTGCATTTTCTAATTTCCATGAAGTTGTAGGGGAAGATTTGAATGTGTATATTGCAACTTTGTTGATATGTATGATGAGGGAATTTGGTGGAGGTGGTTATATTTTGTGGGTTGGATCCCACAAAATAGGTTAGGAAAGGAGAGAATCATTGAAGGGTTCATGGTGGATACAAATCTACAAGAAGAAAGAATAGTGAGAAGAGATCTTGGAAGAAGAGGAAAACAAGGAAAGAGGATAACAAATAAAAATGGATGAAGAAAAATGATAGGATCTTCAAATATTTATGAGTTTCAACTCATGAAACATTTCTCTTACTTGGGTTGTTTGATGCAAGAGAATTCGAGTGCATGGGAAATCCTGCTACACACCAAACAAAAGTGTGTGTTGTTTTTAATTTCTCATATTTGGTTGTGTGCTTGATTTTTGATATTTAGGACATGATTTTCAAGAGCTTTTCACACATTTCCAATACATTTCAAATAAAATTCTTATACATATTGGATATGTGGCATCAAAGGCTTAATTTTCATGCATATAGTGGCTCAAAAATTAAATTTTTCCTTGCCAAATTTGAGGAGAAAAAATACAACCAAGTATGTGAGTGGGCATTTATTGTAATTTGTAGCATTCCAATTTGCATTTAAAATTTGATTTTAAATTGATGGTGGAGGAATTTGGGAAATTGGTAAATGAGCTAGTGGAGTGAGCTAGTGAGTGAACAAATTAGGAAAATGTGTTAATTTTTGCAAGAAAACTTAATGAGAGGAATATGTTGTAGTGCCTCCCGTGTTGTTGTCACTGTTCTAATACTTTTCATGTTATTTTGTGTATCTTGAGACTGTGTTGGTGGTTGTTTCACCAGTTTGATTTGGTTGGTTAACAGTTTAGTGGACTTGGATGATTATGATACTCTTTTTTGATGTTTATGTTATGTTGATACATGTTGTTTGATGTTGAGTTTGGATTAAACTGGTTATGTTTATCATATTCCATACTTAATACTATGCTTGTTATGCATTTGATTGAGTAATTGCTTTATGATATTGATTATGGTTTGCTTACTATTTGAAGTCTTGGTGAGAGGGACGATGTAGCATCGCTTGTTCACGAGTTCCCTGCTAGGCTACAACTTCCTCTCACGGTGTGTTTGTTATTGGATATATATGTTGCTTGACATTTGGTTTGACGCAGGATGTAGGTACCAGGCATTGACTCCACCCGCACTGTCAGGTTTGAGAGTGCCTTACAAATTCCAATGGGTATGATGTGGAAAGACAGAGTTGACAAGAAAGTCCCACAACCTAGTCTATCACCTCGTCATTGTGTTTGGTGATGTGGTCTGTTTGCAACCCCTTTCCCATTTTGGTATCATTTTGTTTTGAGTCGTTTATTTTAATTGTTTAATTAATGTTGTTTTGATAATTTGATATAGTGGTTAGTTCCTTGTGTTGAGTTTATAATTGTCGCTCAATTAATTGTTTTAGTTTAACAATGTTCATATGTGTTAAGTTGATTTAATTAAATTATTATGTGGATGTCGTTAATTAATTATTAAATTAATTCATTAAGTTATAACTATTCAATTATTATAAATTATTATTTTTATTAACGATGAAAATTTTAGTGGGACATAATGGAATATTATTTCATTTATTAATAATGGTTATTTTGAAATTCAATCGTAGCACTGGATAATGTTGATTAAAATAAAATATTAAATTGGATACTAAAATGGGAAATTAAGTGATAATGTTAAATCACGAAAAACTAATTAAAAAGAAATTGAATCGGGAAACATTTTGCATGCAAGTACATGCGTAGTCTCGAATTGAGGATCAAAAGGGAAACTTGCCAATTTTTGAGTTTTTATGATTAAGCATTTGATTTTGATTTTTGAAAACAAAAAAATAACTTCTTTAATTGAAATTGGAGAAAAAAGAAAGTTAATTTTTGGTTATTGATCAAGAAGTTTTTGCTCTACAATTATGTTTCTTTCTCAATCATTTTAAAAGAACAATATAGATTTTGAACATCAGTTCTTCTGGATAATGGATCGGAGGACTACGAAAGAGCTCATGTTTGTATTTTATTCTCTCCATCTTTAAACATTGGAATCCATGTTGGTTGTATTCGATTTCTCGAAAATTGCTTCTCCATTAAATTTGTATGAATTTTCCTTGTATAGTTTTTCGAATGAAATGGCCTTCGTCACTTGTATATCTATTTTCTTCTTCTTTTCTCGTAATTTTTGATGAGTCGAATCTCATATGTCAAAAATTTAAATATGGACCTCTTGATTTACGTGCGTTAATCTTGACTTAGCTTCCAAAATCAACTTTCCTTGGCTTTGACTTCTTCATTCTCTACGGTTGATAAAGAGTGTGTTTTATCCCTTCTTTCGAATGTATGTGTATAAATTGACTCTAGTGGGTATTGACCACCTTGAAATTTCCCTGTATTTGAGCTAAATCTACCTATCCTATGTTGTGGCAGAACTCTCCCAGCCATTTTCTAAGGTTTCATTCTCTTTTCTGATGACATCTATTTCTTCTTTTTGATCACCCTACTAGGCTGCCAGAGAGTGAACAATGTGGAAACCTTATTATTTGTTCTCATTTTCCTAGATTGTTCACGTGATTACAAGAGGCGTATTCTCCTTTGAGACTGTAATTGTCAGATTGACAACAAATGTAGGCATCAATACTTGATTATATGAGGAAGATTTAATATTTCATTTTGGCAATAATTCAATTTCTTTGAGTACATTTTTCTACTTCAGTTTAAAAGCATCGATACATGTATGATTTGACTAGATTCATATTTTATAACTGGCATTCAACAAAGTAGGTTAGTATAGTATTGAATCGATTTTTATATATTCTTTCTATTGAGCCAACTTCTATGTGAATGAGATTCAATGCTTTTGTATATAGAAACATGATAATTTTCAAGCATACAATAGTGCTAGAAAAATTGATTTTTTTTAGTATATCCCTGCTGCAATTTGATCTTGCTATTTACCCCTGTCATAAAAGACATGCTATGTAATCATGGTAGATAGCGGAGTTCGCTACGTTTGCAGTTTATTAGGATCAATTCTTGAACTGTGCTTTATTAGGATTGTATTAAGTTTGGTTATGTTCATTGTCTTGGATATTTCACTCCATTATGTACTTTTACAGCAGTTATTTCGAAACATATAAGTATATTTATATGTATATTATATATATATATATATAAGTATATATATATAGATATGTATAATTGTATATGTTTATACCATGTAATTAATTAAAGAGAAATTAGCACATAAAATGTGTGTTTAGATTGCTTTTAATGATATGAATGATCTCGTAGTGAACGTATAAATTAAGTATAATTGATTATTTAAATATTCTTTAAAATTTATTACTTTGTTTGAGTTAGTGAAATGAAAGGTTGATTTTTTATGGTTTCCGAAAATGGTATTTTGCTCTTGTATTAATTTTTTATTGAGGGGACTTTATGCATAGTCATGTTTTGAGATCATATTGGGAACCATAGTGTCTGAGTTACTCTCTACTGGGAGTTTAAGGGTAGTTCGTTCAATAGGCTTCCAGAGGCATTGGGGAAAACTTGTTTCATGTGGATTTCCATGGTTAGACCTTGTGAATCATTTGATTGTATTTCTGATTTTTGTGCTCTTGTGGGTGTTACCTTTTACCATGGTGTCAATTGTTCATGTGGTTTTTGGCGAGAGGGTTCATGCCTCACATATGTTCATGGCATTCATGATTTTAGTGTTTTTGTGATTTGGTACACCCCTTGATGTCATGACATTTTTTTTCGGTGCTACTAGGGAGAGTGGCTCTTCATGGGGGCTGGTACACAAAGGAGCAACCAAGGTAACCCATATAAGAGTTTGTTTAATAAGTGATAACGTAATAAAATTAACTAGTGGGTTTGGATAGGTACAAACTAAATAAGATAAGTAAGATGCCTCGCCCATGCCATTAGTGATTTTGTAGACTAATGGTGGGATGAGAAGTCTTGGTCGGAAAGATCACTACCTTGTCCTCACGAAAGGTTAGTGCTCTAGCATGTGTCACCCTATGGGGCCGGTGCATAGTGAGAGGCAGCCAGGGTAACTATAGATGGGGGCCAATGCCTAGTGAGAGGCAGCCTAGGTAACCCATGCTAGGGCCATCCAATGACACTCTTCCTATAGTATCCCTTGTTATTCTGTTGCCTTTGTGTGCCTCTAGAAGTAGTCATTTTGATGTTGTTATTAATCATGTTTATTGTTACTCTTGTTTGTTGAGTCTTGTAACCTTTTTGCTTGACTGTTCTATGTCGGTGGGTATTTCTTGTCATCTCCTAGCATGGGGGGTGGGCCTAAGCATCCACATGGTTGAGTGAAATGTGTTATGCACCCCATTGGGTTCCCAGCCGAAGATCACAAAGCGTGAAGTTTGTATTGATGTAGTTGATCCAGAGCTTCCCCAACTTTTAGTTGTACAATGTTCATTTCAATGTTACTCTTATGGTTGATGCATTATTTCCACTCTATATTGGGAAGCACGCTAGTGAATTTTTAATCCTAAAACAATATAATTTCATACTATAAATGTGATGTATATGTATATTCTAAATTGATCAGTGTAATGTATGTATGTTCTTGACTATATCATGTGTTCATATATGGATGTCATCATTGATGTAATGTAATGGATGTATGATCATTGTAATCTTATTATATATTATAATTTTGAAATGTAATCTCGTGATGTGTTATTCATTTTTATGGAATGGGAATAGCATTAGGTAATATAGTCATGTGTACCCTAGAGGATGTAGTTATATAATGTATATGTATAATTGCTTTGCATGTGTTGTATATTAATGTACATCTTATGTTATGTTTTATTTTAAAAAATAAAATTGTTATAAATTATTAGTTTTTAGTTGGTTTTAGTTGTCCTTTGGGGTTTGCGTGGTGGGGCATTATAGCTTGGTATCAGAGCCAGGTTATCAAACACTCAGTACTCTAGGTAGTTTGAGCCCATTATGTTAACCTTGTGCTTAACTCTTGAACTTATATGTTCCCCTCTAATTATGTTTAGTAGGAACATGCCTAGGGGTTGGGGTCATGGTCATGGAAGGGGCCATGGTGGTGGCTGTAGAGCCAATTTTCAGAGCTCATCGCCTTCGATTTCCCATAGTTCAAAATGTGAGGAATGTCAGAATTCCCAAAACAACCCCAGAGGTAGAGGTGAAAAATTGGAGCAACCAAGATTAGAGGGAGTACAGTTGAGATAGTTGTTAGAGGAGGTTCTAGGCTGCTTAGGCCCTAGGAAAGAGGAGGAGTAGTGGGTGGTCAAGGAGAGATAGAGATCATCGAGGAGGGGAGACATAGCATCAAAGTAAGATGCCATAGTAGTGGGTCACATGAGAGACCTGTTGAGAGAACATCCTCCCACATTTGATGGCACTAGTGGAGGAATGGAGGCAGAAACATGGTTAATTTACTTGGATTGGTGCTTCGCTATGCATCCTTATGGTGGCAATACTAAGGCTAGGTGCACCATCATGCACCTTAGAGGCTTTGCATCCACATGGTGGCAACTAGAAGAGAAGAAGTTACACCTATACATCGGTTCAGTGACTTGGGAGATATTCATGGAGAGATTTAGGGCATGTTTCCTTTCAGACCACTGGAGATAGCATTGGGAAAATAAATTCCACGAGCCGAAATAAATTATGGCAATGTTCATTGAGTAGTACGAGTGCCGATTCTATGAGCTCAAGTAGTATGCAGGAATCGGTAACGATGAGTATATGTTAATACAACACTTTTTCAAGGGCTTCAATGCCTAAATTAGTGGAGTTCGAGTCTTCAAGTTGAAGACGATGGAGGTAGTTGTTTAGAAGGCTTTCCTTGTGGAGGAAAACTTGGCCATGGCTTTAGGAGGCCACACAGGTGTTCAAATTGGCAGTGCTCCTACATCTAGATTTTGTTCTCGAGGTCGAAAGCCTCAAGCTGTAGGCTCTTCTAAGAGTGATCATGTGCCCTCTAAGGGTGGTCAACAACAACAACAATAGTCATATCCTAAGCACAACAATTCTCAATCTCAACAGAGTGGCAGATCTCAATCCCGAAAGAATCAGAATTGGCAACAAAATCAACGTAAGTATTTTGAGCAGCCTGCACAGAGTACACAATTGGCACCCAGTTAGGGTAGTTTTTAGTAGTCTAATACCATTTGGTGGTAGAGGTTTTGGCTGGGGCATAGGTTTTTTCTCCTATGGTCAACATGGTCATATTGCTAGACAATGTCCACAAAGGAACACTACAAGTTTTAGTAAGAGGCCAGCTGTTTCCAAGTTGACAGTGGGCGATGTGGGCAGATCACACCTAGTTTTTATGGTGGTTGACAACTGTCAAGTTGATCATCAAGGAAACATGGCTGAGACATCAGGTGTGTTACAAGGCACTGGTATTTCTATTCTCTTTTATTCTAATGCTTCATATTCGTTTATTTCTCCTTCTGTAGTAGAGAGTTGTAGATTGGTGGTAGCAAAACAAGGTGTTAAGTGGTAGGTTGAATTGGCCTCTGCAGCAAAGGTAGCAGTAGAATCACTTGTTTAGGGTTGTAGATTAGGAATTGGGTCACCTGTGACTACGGTGGACCTCTGTATCCTTCCTCTTGGATCCTATGATGTTGTTTTAGGTATGGATTGGTTGAGTGCTCACTGAGCAATGATAGATTGTCGTCGCAACATTGTGTGATGTGTGGATGATTCGGGTAATGAGGTTGAGATTGTTGGCATACATAGACCCATCTCATTACAAATGATTTATGCTATACAACTAAAGATGTCTTTTCGTCAGGGTTGTCATTTTTTTTTTGTCAGTCAATGAACTAGATTTGGGAGAGAGTCAAGAGGTGTCACTGGATGACTATCCTCCCCTTAAGGATTTTGTAGATGGTTTTCCAAGTGAAATTTTGTGGTTGCCACCAAAGTGTGACATCGACTTTAGAATTGATCTTGTACTCAGATTTGAACCTATATCTTAGGCTCCATATCAAATGACAACACAAGAACTTCAGGAGCTCTATTTGCAATTAGAGGAGTTATTAGAAAAAGGGTTCATTTGTCCAAGTGTTTCCCCTTGGGGAGTACCAATGATATTCATGAAGAAGGACGGTTCCCTTCATTTGTGCATTGATTACATACAACTAAATAAAGTGACGATGAAGAATTAGTGCCCTTTGCTGAGAATCGACGATGTATTTGATTAGATAAAAGGGGCTAAGGTATTCTAAAAAATTGATCTCATGTCGGGATACCATCAATTATGGATAGCTGAAGCTGATATACACAAAACTACATTTTGCACTCGTTATGCGCATTATGAATTCACTGTTATGTCATTCAGGTTGACAAATGCACCGTCAATTTTCATGACTCTGATGAATGGAGTCTTCCATACCTACTTGGAATATTTTTTTCTCATGTTCCTCGATGATATCCTAATCTAATTGAAAACTATGGAGGAGCATGAGGAACATTTGAGATAGGTGTTGAAGTGCTTGAGAGACAATCAGTTGTATGCTAATCTAGCGAAGTGTGAGTTCTTTAAGACGAAAGTGAAATACTTGGGTCACGTTATCTCTGATGAACATATCATTGTGAATCCTTCAAAGATCCAAGCCATTGTTGATTGGCCTGCACCCACGAATGTTCCTAAGATTCACAGTTTTATGGGTTTGGTGGGCTACTATCGACGGTTCATTTAGGGATTCTTGAGGATTGCACATTCTATCACTTATGTTCAGAGGAAAGGGAAGAAGTTTATTTGGTTAGAACGGTTCCATTCAGCTTTCTAGACCCTTAAGGAGAAGTTGACTAGTGCACCTATCCTAGAAGTCCCTAATCCTACTAGGGATTTCGTGGTATGTACATATGCTTCTTTGGAAGGTTTAGGAGCCATTGTGATGCAAGAAGGTCATGTGATTTCCTATGAGTCTCACAAGCTTAAGGATCATGAGTTGAATTAACCTACGTATGATTTGGAGTTAGTTGTTGTGGTACATGACCTTGTGAGATGGAGGCACTTTTTATTAGGGAATCAGTTTGAGCTGCATAGTAATCATCACAACTTGCAGTATATATTTATGCAGCCAAACCTGAATGCTAGGTAGAGGAGATGGATGGAATTTCTTTGTGAATATTATTTTGAGGTTAAGTACATCCAGGGAAAAGAAAACATAGTGGTGGATTCTCTAAGTCAGTTGAGACATGAGATATATCTACAATGACTCTTGATCTGGATTTGAATAGGCAGATCCTCGCAGCACTTCTTGCAGATAGCTGGTATTAGGAAGTGAAGTCAAAAATTGATTTGAAGATAGAGCTTTTGAGGGAAATTTTGCTGGTTGTTCATTGGTATCTGATGGTTTTTTGAAGTATTTGGGTCACATGTATGTAACTCTTGGAGAGGCTCTTCATACCCTAATCATGACTAAGGCACATCGGGATCCCTATTCTGCTCATCTGGGAGTTAAGAAGATGTATGTAGACCTACGTTTGTTGTATTTCTGGGCTGGAATGAAGAGAGGTATTGGAAACTTTGTGGCAATATTTTTGGAATGTCAGGGAGTTAAGGTAGAACACCAGTATCCCGCAGTACTTTTATAGTGCCATCTCGTTCCTGAATGGAAATGGGATATAATATATGTGGACCTCATTGTTGGTTTTCCTTTTTTTTCTCATCAGCATGATCCTATCATGGTCACCATTGACAGGTTGACCAAGGTGGTACACTTCTCTCTTGTTCAATCATCTTATACTAATTCTTCTATAGCCAAAATATTCATAGAGGATATTGTTCGACTGCACAAAATTCCATGAAGGATTGTTTTCGATAGAGATCCAATGTTCACTTCTGCATTGTGGACATCCTTGCAGTGCGCCTTAGGGACCCAACTGAACTTCAGTTCTACATACCATCCAAAAATAGATGGATAGACCAAAGGGGCCAACCAAGTTATTGAGGACATGCTCTCAATGTACATGATGGATCAATAGTCACGTTGGGAGGACTATTTGCATTTGGTGGAGTTTGCATACAATAATGGATATCATAGCTCATTTGGTATGTCTCCCTTTTAGGCTTTGTATGGCTGTCCTTGTCGAACCCTATTGAGTTGGGAGTGTCTTTAGGACAGAGTTCCCCTTAGACCCGAAATGATTCAAGATATGGAGTAATAGGTAGTTTGCATCAGAGAGCACTTGGTAGCAGCGTAGGACAGGAAAAAGAAATATGCAAATGTGCATAGGGTTGACCGTTAGTTTTCAGTTGGAGATCATATTTTCCTATGAATGTGTGTGTGAAAGAGTCCAATCCTTTATGGAAAGGGCCCTAAGCTCATGCCTCATTTTTTGGGACCGTTTGAGGTGTTGGAGAGAATTGGCCCCATTTGTTATCGCCTAACATTGCTGCCTAGTTGAATGCGCATACATGATGTGTTTCACATTTATGTACTTATTCCTTATTACCCAAATGTATCTCATGTACTTGATTGGAATGCATCATAGGTACATGACATGGAGCTTGCACTCAAGTCTGTGGTCGTTCTTCAACATAGGAGGCTTACTCTTAGGGGCAGATAAATTGAGTAGGTGTGGGTCCAATGGGACCCTAATGATGAGACTTCAATGACATGGGAGGATTCATCCCACATTAGAGATTCCTTTCCTTATTTATTCACAGGCTTCCAGGAGTAAGCCTAGTTCTAGGGGAGGATGTAACACCCCTCATGTTGTTGTCACTATTTTGATACTTTTTATGTTATGTTGTGTACCTTGAGACTATGTTGGTGATTGTTTCACCAGTTTGATTTGGTTGGTTGATAGTTTAGTGGACTTGGATGATTATGATACTCTTTTCTGATGTTTATGTTATGTTGATACATGGTGTTTGATGTTGTGTTTGGATTAAACTAGTTATGTTTATCATATGCACTTAACACTATGCTTGTTATGCATTTGATTAAGTAATTGCTTTATGATATTGATTATGGTGTGTTTACTATTTGAAGTCTTGGTGAGAGGGACAATGTAGCATTGATTGCTCGCGAGTGACCTACTACGGTGCAACTTCCTCTCACGATGTGTTTTTTATTAGATATATATGTTGCTCACCATCTAGTTCTATGTAGGATGTAGGTACCAGGCATCAACTTCACCTACACTATTAGGTTTGAGCATTCCTTACAAAGCCCAATGGGTAGGATGTGGAAAAATGGACTTGACAAGAAATTCCCCCACCCTAGTCTGCCACCCCATCATTGTGTTTGATGATGTGGTCCATTTGCAACCCCATTCCTCTTTCGGTATCATGTTGTTTTGAGTAGTTTATTTTAATTGTTAATTAATTTAGTTTTGATAATTTGATATAACTTGGTTAGTTCCTTGTGTTGAGTTTATAATTGTCGCTCAATTAATTATTTTAGTTTAACAACATTCATATGTGTTATGTTGATTTAATTAAATTTTTACATTAAATTATTATGTGAATTTCGTTAATTCATTATTAAATTAATTCGTTAAGTTATAATGATTCAATTATTATATATTATTATTTTTATTAATGATGAAAATTTTAATGGGACCTAATGGAATATTATTTCATTTATTAATAATGGTTATTTTAAAATTCAATTGTAGTGGATAATGTTTAAAATAAAATATTAAATTGGATATTAAAATGGGAAATTAAGTGATAATGCTAAATCATGAAAAAGTAATTAGAAAGAAATTGAATCAGGAAACATTTTGCATGCAAATACATGTGTAGTCTCAAATTGAGGATCATAAGGGAAACTTGTCGATTTTTGAGATTTTATGATTAAGCATTTGATTTTCATTTTTGAAAACAAAAAAATAACTTCTTTCATTGAAATTGGAGAAAAAAAAAGTTATTTTTTGGTTATTGATCAAGAATTTTGCTCTACAATTATGTTTCTTTCTCAGTCATTTTAAAAGAACAATATAGATTTTGAAAATCGGTTCTTCTGGATAATGGATCAGAGGACTACGAAAGAGCTCATGTTTGCATTTTATTCTCTCCATCTTCGAACATTGGAATCCATGTTGGTTGTGTTCGATTTCTCAAAAAGTGCTTCTCCATTAAATTTGTATGAATTTTTCTTGTGTAGTTTCTTGAATGAAATGGCCTTCGTCACTTGTATATCCATTTTCTTCTTCTTTTCCCATAATTTTTGATGAGTTGAATCTCATATGCTGAAAATCTGAATATGGCCCTTTTGATTTACATGTGTTCTTCTTAACTTAGCTTCTGAAATCAGCTTGCCTTGGCTTTGACTTCTTCATTCTCTATGTTTGATAAAGAGTATGTTTTATCCCTTCAGCCAGATGTATGTGTATAAATTGACTCTGGTGGGTATTGAACCCCTTGAAATTGGCCTGTCTTTGAACTAAATCTTCCTATCATATGTTGTGGTGTGGCTCTCTTAGCCATTTGCTAAGCTTTCATTCTCTTTTTTTGATGACATCGAATTATTCTTTTTGATCACCCTTCTAGGTTTCTAGGGAGCGAACCATGTGGAAACCTTATTATTTGTTCCCATTGTCCTAAATTGTTCATGTGATTACAAGAGGCGTATTCTCCCTTTAGACTGTAATTGTTAGATTGACAACAAATGTAGGCATCAATAATTGATTATATGAGGAAGATTTAATAATGCATTTTGGAAATAATTCAATTTCTATTAGTACATTTTTATGTTCAGTTTAAAAGCATCGATGCATGTATGATTTGACTGGATGCATCTTTTATAACTAGCATTCAACAAAGTAGGTTAGTATAGTATTGAATCAATTTTTTATATATTCTTTCTTTTGAGCCATCTTCTATATGAATGAGATTCGATGCTTTTGTATGTAGAAACATGATAATTTTCAAGCATACAATAGTGGTGGAAAAAATGATTTTTTTTAGTATATCCCTATTGCAAATCGATCTCCTTATTTTCCCCTATCATAACTGGTATGTTGTATAATCATCGTAGATAGAGGAGTTCATTGTGTTTGCAGTTTATTAGGATCAATTCTCGAACTGTGCTTTATTGTGATGCATTCTTTGGGTTCAGTATATATATATATATAAGTGTGTATTAGGTTTGGTTATGTTCTCTGTCTTGGTTATTCTGCTCCATTATGTATTTTGACAGTAGTTATTTTGAAATATATATGTATATTTATATGTATTTATATGTATATATATATAATATATATAAGCATCTATGATGACTTATATATATTTATAAATATAAGTATATATATGGATATGTATAATTGTATATGTTTATACCATGTAATTAATTAAAGAGAAATTAGCATATTAAATGTGTGTTTAGATAAATATAGGGAATATATTTTTATAGTGCTTTTAATGATATGAATGATCTCATAGTGAACATATAAATTAAGTATAATGGATTATTTAAATATTCTTTAAAATTTATTACTTTTTTTGAGTTAGTGAAATGAAAGGTTTATTTTTTATGGTTTCCAAAAATGTTATTTTCCTCTTGTACTAATTTTTTATTGAGGGGACTTTATGTATAGTCATGTTTTGAGATCATGTTGGGAACCGTAGTGTTTGAGTTACTCTAATGGGAGCTTAAGGGTAGTTCATTCAATAGACTTCCAGAGGCATTGGGGAAAACTTGTTTCATGTGGATGTCCATGGTTAGACCTTTTGAATCATTTGATTGTATTTCTAATTTTTTTGCTATTGTGGGTGTTACCTTGTACCATGGTGTTGATTTTTGATGTGGATTTTAGACAAAAGGTTCATGCCTCACATATGTTCATGTGCTTCATGATTTTAGTGTTTTTGTGATTTGGTACACCCCTTGATGTCATGAGGTTTGTTTTTAGTGCTAACTGGGAGAGTGGCTCTTCATGGGGGCTAGCGCAAAAAGGGGCAGCCAGGGTAACCCATGGAAGAGTTTGTTTAATAAATGATAACCTAATAAAATTATCTAGTGGGTTTGCATAAGTACACACTAAATAAGATAAGTAAGATGCCTCGCCCATGCCATTAGTGCTTTTGTAGACTAAGGGTGGGATGAGAAGGCCTGGTCGGCAAGATAACTATCTTGTCCTCACAAAAGGCTAGTGGTCCTGCATGTGTCACCCTATGGGGTCGACGCCTAGTGAGAGGCAGCCAGGGTAACCATAGATGGTGGCTAGTGCCTAGTGAGAGGCAGCCTGGGTAACCCATGCTAGGGCCATGCGATGAAACTCTTCCTATAGTATCCCTAGTTATTTTGATGTTGTTGTTAATCATGTTTATTGTTACTCTTGTTTGTTGAGTCTTGTAGCCTTTCTGCTTGACTGTTATATGTCGTGGGTCTTTGTTGTCATCTCCTAGCAAGGGGGGTGGGCCTAAGGGTCCACATGGTTGGGTGGATCATGCTATGCACCCCATTGTGTTCCTAGCCAAAGTTCGTGAAGCGCGAAGTTTGTACCGATGCAGTTGATCTAGAGCTTCATCAACTTTCAGTTGTACCATGTTCATTTATGTATTACTCTTGTAGTTGATGTATTATTTCCACTATGTATTGGGAAGCACGGTTGTGCATTTGTAATCCTGAAATGATATAATTTCATACTATAAATGTGATGTATATGTATATTATGGATTGATCAATGTAATGTATGTATATTTTTTACTATATCATGTGTTCATATATGGATGTTATCATTGATGTAATGTAATGGATGCATAATCATTGTAATCTTATTCTATATTGTGATTTTGAAATGTAATCTTGTGATGTGTTATTCATCGTTATGAAATGGGAATAGCATTAGGTAATGCAATCACATGTACCCCAAAGGGTGTAGTTAGAAAATGTATATGTATTTATTTATTGCTTTGCAAGTGTTGCATATTAATGCACATCTTATGTTATGTTTTACTTTTTAAAAAAATTGTGCTATAAATTGTTAGTTTTTAGTTGGTTTTAGGTTTCCTTTGGGGTTTGCGCAGTGGGGCATTACATATGCTCACACCCAAGAGGATGATAAGAGGATTTGATGATGATCTTTGTGATTTATAAGTCTAGTTGTGACCTCTTGAGTTAGATTTGATAGTGTTGGCAGTGAATTCCTTCCTGTAGCCAAATTTTTGGATTGTTATCTATCAATACTATGTTAAGATTGTAAACATGAGGAATGAAGAAATAAAATTAGTAACCTGAATTTGAAATGGTTATTGTTTTAGTGCAGGAAGTTTATATTTGATCTCTCAATGGTTTCTAGTAGTTTTTGTGAACTTGGGTTTCTTTGTTGAATGTGTGAAACTATGGGTTTTTCTATACTTTTGGCTATGAAATCAGTGGGGTGTTGTTGGGAGAAAAATTATGATCTATTTATCTTTTTTTAGATGAATGTGGGAGCTTTCATTCTCCAAGTTTTCATTATAAAATAAATTCATTAAATGTTTCAAATTATGTTTTGATGGAATGTCTATCATGAGATTTGAGTATAGATTTAGAGTTGTTTGAATTTTCCTTGTGGGGCTACAACATTCACACTGTTGTTTGTAGTTTTGATATTTGTTCTTGCATCATAATTCATCATAATTTTCTTTATAAATTTCATGCACATATAGGAATTCTTTGGTGGTTACATTTACTATACACATGAGATAAAAGCATATACCACATGTGGGCTTATCGTTAGTTCAACTGTTGATATAAAGAGGATCATTAGGTGCAATTGGGTATGTGCAGGACCATGATGGGCGAAAAAGTGGCAATATGATGGGTATGTGTAGGGTATGTCACTGACGACCTTTTTTTTACCAAAAAATGATGAAACTAAAATGGTTTTTAAAGGATATTCTTAGCTTTCCACCAATATAAATCATGATTTACTTTGAATTTAATAAATAATTATTATTCATTTTCTATTTGAATTAAGACTAAAGTCATGATTGATAGGTTGATTGAAAAAAGTCTATAGCTTTCAAACAGTATCACATTTTTTGAATCCGAAACATGCGTCACATTCTATGCTTCACATAATATAGGATTAAAAAAAAAACTTGAATTTCATGAAGTTTTGACCAAGTTAAGGTGATTAGACATACAATTTTTTATATTTTTTAAAAGTTGTAATAAAAAATTCATAATTAATTATGTACTTGGAAAAAATTACAAAAAATATGTATCACATCAGGACATGAGTCCTCTACTCATATATAAAATATCATAAAAAAATATTATCATTTTATTGTGGTTAGGGCAGTCAGACAGACACCTACTTCTTATTTTTTCCCTGAAATTTAAGTACTACTGAATTGAAATTTCAAATTTTCACCAAATAGATTTTCTATTTTTTAAAAATAAACCTAGTACCTTAGAAACTACATTCAATTTGCTACAAATTCTATTCTTACATAGTTTTGAAATAATATAGATAAATTATTCAAATCTTTACTTCAAGTTGCCTAACTTTGATTTTTTTGAATTTTTTGCCACTTAAGGGCCTATTTTTTCCATGATGATCCTGCACATACCCAATTATAGATGAATCAATATGCGAGAGAGAAATTTTAGGAAAATGACTAGATTTACCCTTACAATATTGAACTTGAATCACACTTACATCATTGGATATTCCATTACCATATTCTTTATTATCATTATATTGAACATATTTTGTTGAATGACTTAGAACTGGGTTTATAAGTATTTTAAAGTTTTTGTTAGGTGGTGAGATTGATTCATTTACTTTGTCATTAACACTAGCCAAGTGGATTTGATTAGAGTTGATTAGGTCTTGCACTTGTTCTTGGGACACATACATATTTTTGTATCATGTCTAGGTATATAATGATTTTGACAAAAGGATTTTGTATTAAAGTTTGATGGTAAAGGCTTAGTTGTCTCAATAGGTTTGATTGGAGGAAGATGAACAATATTGTTGTTTAACAATTGCAACATGATTGCATGAAGAAAATTAGGAAAATATAAAAATTATCCATCTCTTGGTCTAAATTGATATGGTGTTGTTTTAATGACAATGACTTTTGTTTCAGTGTTATTAGTGTTTTGAGGATTGTTTATCATAATAATTTTTTTGTTATTATTTTAAAGTAAAAGATATTTATTTTAAGACATGGCTTCATATTTACCAGTAGGAGCTAATGAAGGTGCACCTTCATATTGACTAACTAATATCTGATAATCACAAGGGGCCATACACAAATGTATTAAGGATGGATATTTCATCAATAATACATTATCCCAAATATTAGGTTGTAATTTTTCTATGAAGAATGTGCAAATAATGCAATTGGTATCATCCTATAAAGTATGTTATTTTCTATTTAGGTTCTTGTTTACAATGAACTAAATCTGTTATTATAAATTGAGGTCCAATGTTTTCTTGGATGTATTGGAGGAACTGACTAGTGAGTTGCATAAAGGAGGTAATTGAGTTTTTTGGTAATGAACAAAACTAATACAAGGCCATAGCTTTCAATGATATAAGAAAAATAATTCTAGGAGCACATCTTCAAAAGTAAATTCACTACATAGGGCAATAAAATATAACACATGGTTATTAGGAACTCCTTTTCCATTGTAATTTTCAATGCACGAGGTATTTCAATGTTGTCTAGTATAGGTGTCTTTAAGATAGAAAATAAAAATGGGGTACATATGAGGTATTTTTGAGATTTACCATTGGTTTATTTTAGTTTACATTAATAATTTGTTGTTGTAATGATGCCATATTTTTTAAAATATGGTCTATCATATGATCATTTGGTGACATGTTTTGAGCATTTTTTGAGTAAGGTAAACTAGTATAGATTACTAGTGGGCTATTGTTTTGCATATTTATGAGGGGTGATGAAAATGGAGGTATTATAGGTCAAGTGCGAAAAATATAAGAATTTTGACTAAAATTCCCTAAGCTTGAGTTAAACCATTTCTATATTTCATTATCGATGCAATTACTGGAGGAGTAAATGTAGGAATAAAATACATGATTATAGGAGAGGACAATTTTCTTCCTAATCATTCTTGAGCATTAGTCAAAGCTTGAGCACAACTAGCTTTTGTAGGAATATTAGCAAGCACTATATGAACTAGGCTGCACACCACTTATATCCCTTGTGAATCATTTACCAACTTCCTAAGGTTATCCAAAAGAGAAACCATTTCTCCAACCTAAGGTTTAATGCTTAAGAATTTCTGAAGTCCTTATAGGTATTTATCTAATTGTTTGAGTTTATCATCAAGTACATGGGAAAAATTCTACTAAGTCCACATAAATGTTAGGTTGTGATGAGGACATGGGCAACTTATATTAGGAAGATAACACATATGGATTGGGTACATGTAATACCTTGAGTGAAAGAGTTATAAAACTTGGCTCAACACT
>VDFB02274714.1:29661858-29684674 GCA_007258455.2 Sequoia sempervirens | reverse complement strand
ACAGTTCATTGTCTTGGCAACAGAGGGATCCTATCGAGAAGATAATTTTCATCGAAATAATTCATAGTGACCTCATTTTTGTCTTACTGATCGAGGCATAAATTGACTGTTGACGAGACAAGAGCCATCGGAGTAGCATCCTACAACATTCATTCAGTCTCGCCAATAAAGAGAGGTAGATCCTATCGGTAATATAATGTCATCAGGGTGAGTTTAAGGAATTCTTGCCAACTTACCATGTCACTATAACAGAAATACATCAGTAGGTGGACTTAGCGATATTCATGGCCTCGCCGATAATGAAATTCATTGACCAGACTCAAGCCATCGGTGTAATGTCCCAGAGTATTCACTTGGTATTACCGATATATCAGAGGAAGATTCCATCATTGTCATCAGGATGAGCTCATGGAGTCCTACTGACCCCCTATGTCACAGCGATAGGATTACATTAAGACTTGGCGATATGTTTGATCATCAGTGAGACTGGCATCATTGGAGAGAGCTAGGAGAGTCATCCCGATTGTTGCTTCCACTAGCAAGAAAACTATTACGTCTCAGCGATTAGAAAGCAAACTGAATGAAACATCTCGGTAAGACTTGAGTAGTCGGAGGAATGTTTGTCGACCCCTAAAGTCACAACAATACTCAAGACTGAAAGGATAGCTATCAGTGAGACTCAGCACATCGATGAGACTGCATGACATCAAAGCGATATATAATTTGTGGTAGTCAGAAAGACTCAGAATGTCGGTATGACTGCGAGATGTCTCAGCAGGTGTTTAGCGAACGTTTGAAAAATCCCAAATACAACACATCACCGAGACTTGAATACGAATTGATGCATCTCTTCATGTAGCCGATGTATAAATACTCATTTTATGACAATAGATAGGGAGAGAGGTAGTGAGTAAAAAATATAGTAGGATACAAAATGTTACAATTTTGAGAGTATGATGCATGTACGAAATAATGGATATTTCAATTGAATTCATTTGATTTGGGGGCATTTTTCTAGTTTCAGTTGTTTGTTGTGTTAATTAAAAGTATTGTTGAGGTTGTCTCCAAGGTTGATGTTTTCTAATTGTTTAAACTGATATATCAAGGATATTTTTTAGTTTATCAGTGCACACTTGTTGTATCTATATGATTAGATTAATTGGATCTTTCAAGGAGATATTAAATCCTTTTAGTCAATCATAGTAATTAGGAAATCTCATTTGGATCATTAAGAAGAACTTAGTAGTCACATCCTTGCATGTTTATACTAGTTATAAACTTAAACCTATATGCCAAATAATTTGAGTTTCTGCTAGAAAGAAGTTTTTCATTTCAGATTTTCATTTGACTCCGTACACCCAATAAGGCACTAGTGTCTACCATTCCACTATTTAGTTTCATTCATTTTTTCATATGAACACATTAGATTTTAGCCTTGATATTGATTATACAATTTATACCAAAATAAAACTCATTTATCCACTCCCATTTTCCAGTGTGGGTAAATTACTATAGGAAATAAACATTGGTCAAGTCTGCTTCATTGTTATAGGTACACCTGCCTAGGTCTAGTAGCACCTGAAGAGTAGAAGGTCTAAATCATTTGGCCTTGTTTGTTACCCTGAAATGTATCAAGAGATTAGAAACCTCTTGAGGTATTTTTCCTACATTTTTGAGAGCTAACAAATTGGCGACTCTACTGGGGAAATCATTTGCAAGATATCCTGTTGAAGATCATCATATAGAGTCATTGAAGAAAGATTCATAATTTGAGAAGTTTTAGAGAAAAGTGATTCTGTTGGGGAAAATAAAAAATAATTTTAATACTTTTGGAAAAGTAGGTGGCGACTCTGGTAAAAACTTAATGAAGAATGGATAGAAAATTTGTTTATGGAACAAAAGAATATTTTAGAAGGCAACAGTTGATAAGAGAAATTAAAGAATTGAAAATGCAATGACTGTAATTGGAAAAAGAAACACTACAATTGAAACAACAACTGTTACAATCAAGAGAATTCTTCAATAAGAATGAATACACAAGTGCAAATAGGCGTTTGACCCCTCAAGCACCTCATAATACAATTGGGAATCTTCACAATGGAAGCAATGCATATCATGCACAACAGAACATTCATTCACCACAACCATCAAAGCAAGTAAATGCTTATCCAATCCCTCCTAGATAAAGGCTGGCAAGCTATGAAGACTATCAATATGGTCAACACAATTCCAGCCCACATGAAGGTGTCAATCAAAACTTGCAACGAAATGCATATCCAAGTCAGCAGCTTGAGGAGGAGGAAGATGAATACGTA
This sequence comes from Sequoia sempervirens, assembly GCA_007258455.2. Taxonomy (NCBI): domain Eukaryota; kingdom Viridiplantae; phylum Streptophyta; class Pinopsida; order Cupressales; family Cupressaceae; genus Sequoia; species Sequoia sempervirens. Next base: position 29,682,359 of record VDFB02274714.1, on the reverse strand, counting down.
CATACTCAAAGCTAAGGTTCCATCGCAGAATCAAAATGTGGAATTTACCCCTTTGATGTGTTTATTAACATAAGGAGACATGAAGGAGAAGATAAAAGCTCTCTATACAACATGATGATAAATATATGTATGCAATTACCTCCTAATTGTAAGCCTACAAGACCCCTTTTTGTTGAAATTTTCATAAGAGTTTGGAAACCTGAATCAGCTTATTGGCCAAAATCATCAATACAACATGCCTTTGATTGAGTGAATAAATTTATTGATGCCATGGAGAGGATAAGGTATGAGAACACAATCAAGGTTGAATCCAATATATGTATTTTTGATGAGTATAGAGAAATTGATCAAACAATGCAGCCAATAGAAGATGAGACCTGTGTAGGTCAGAATGATTCATATGATAGCCTACATGATGAAGATGAAGATACAAGAGATCTCTTTTGCATAACAGATTGTGAGGAGGAAAGCAATACATGTCATGAGGGATCCAATGAATATTTAGATTGTGAAGATGAACCTGTGGCTTTTGACTTACAACAAGGTGATTCATGTAGTTCTTGTGGTGATCAAGAAGAAGAAGCAATGGACAATGTGGGTCCATTTGACAATGAACAAATAATTCCTCCAGCTGTAGTTGAATACCATGAAGACACATTTGATCAGGAAGTGGGAGAAATAATGGAAGATATGGAAGAAGAAACATGTTCACTCAATAGTGAGCAAATTTTAGATTTGCTAACTCTTGAATCCCATAAATGTGCACAAGAAGGTGATTCTAAAGTCTTATGTCTAGCTTACATTTGTTTTGATAGTGAAAATACTTTGTGTGATGATTCATATGACTCCATGTGCATTTCTCAAAATTATGGAGAAACCTTTGAAGTTGATCAAAAATCTATATCCATTAAAGAAGAGGTATGTAATTTAGAGATTTTTGGAGCTCATGTGGAGAAAAAATTTATTTGCATACCAAGGATGATAGAAGTTCAACATTGATTAGTCTAGATATACATGAACAACAATAAAATGAAGATATGAATTATGTTTCAGTATCATCTCCAAATGGTGATATGGAAGAGGTGCAAAAGGTTTTAGATTTGTTTGTCTCAAACAGTGTTGATATGACATAATTTTTTGATTCTCAAGAAAAGCATTCTGATGGTGAATTTTTAGTACAACTGGGAGATTTTTTTATAATACAAAATAGTGAGCAAGATAATGAGAAATATTGCATTGAATATGCATGTACTTTGTATGTTGAAGATAATAGAGATTTGTCCCATGATGATGGAGAAATTGGACTACAGAATGGCGAAGGGAATTTGGGCCAAGCTGAGCACAATGATTCTCTGAAAAATTTCAATAACAATGATAGGAAATATTGCATGAATGTCTTCAATAAGAATCTGACGAACTCAAAGAAAAACTGGGTGTTTGACAGAGGAAATTATGGGATTTTATTTTTGGTGGCCTTGAGCCATCATTTACCGAAATGAAGTATGATTTTTTTGCCAAAGGAATACAGAGGATTAAGGGTTGCCAACACATGGACAACTCTTGACAATTCTCTAAAAAAAAATTCTCCATGCACAATAGTTTAGGAAATAAAAGGAACAGGAATTGCCAGTACATGGACAATCCCGACATTCCTTCTTTTAAATAAATATTTCCATGGACATTAGTATAGGGTCATGTTCATCTCCATTTCCATTCATTCCATCTTTCTCACTGGTCCATCACCTTGAAATTTTGATATGCACACCCATCAATCTAGATCCTTGCAATGATCTCACAATCATTCATCCCCAGATGGAGCCACTATTAGAACTGTAAAATTTTCAAAATTTTCATGGCTGCATATACTCATTAGTTCCCAAAAATTCCCATACCATAAGCATAAGAATCTGCTTTGCATAACATTTTTCCCATGCTTTAGTTTGTTTTAGTCATTTGGTCCCATAGAATTCACCAAACCCTGAGCATTTGAGTATATAATTCATATTGGTGTGACATGATGTAGGTTTCCCCGATCCTTGAAGAATTTTATACTAACGTATGTCTTTTTGTAGTCTTTCAGCAAGAGATCAGGATTGTCTTACTGATAAAATTTCATTTAGTAATACACATCGAGTAGACATAGTTCACTATCTCAGCGACAGAGGGATCCTATCGGCAAGATAATGTTCATCGGAATAAGTCATAGAGAGTTCATTTGTGTCTTACTGATTGATGCATAAATTGACTGTCGGGGAGATAAGAGCCATCAGAGTAGCATCCAACAACATTCATTTAGTCTCACCGATAAAGCAGAGGTAGATCCTGTCGGTAATATAATGTCATCGGGGTGAGTACAAGGAAGTCTTACCGACTTACCATGTCCCTATAATGGAAATACATCGGTAGGTGGACTTAGCGATATTCATGGTCTCGCCGATAATGAAATTCATCGGCTAGACTCAAGCCGTCGGTGTAATGTCCCAGAGTATTCACTTGGTCTTACCGATAAAACAGAGGAAGATTTCATCGTTGTCATCGGGATGAGCTCATGGAGTCCTATCGACCCCCTATGTCACAACGACATGATTACATAATAATACTTGGTGATATGTTTGATCATCGGTGAGACTGGAATCATTGGAGAGAGCTAGGAGAGTCATATTGAGTGTTGCTTCCATCAGTAGGAAAACTATTATATCTCAGCAATCAAAAAGCAAACTGAATGAAACATTTCAGTAAGACTTGAGTATTTAGAGGAATGTTTGTCGACCCCTAGAGTCACAACAATACTCAAGACTAAAAGGATAGCTATCAGTGAGACTCAACACATAGATGAGATTGCATGACATCAAAGCGATATATAATCTATGGTAGTCAAAGAGACTCAGAATGTCAGTATGACTGCAGAACATTTCAATGGGTGTTTAGCGAACATTTGAAAAAGCCTGAATACAACAGATTGTCAAGATTTGAATACGAATGGATATGACTCTTCATGTGGCTGATGTATAAATACTCATTTTTTGACAACAGATAGAGAGAGACGTAGTGAGTAAAAAATCTAGTAGGATACAAAATGTTACAATTTTGAGACTATGATGCATGTATGAAATAATGGAGATTTCAATTGAATTCATTTGATTTGGTGGCATTTTTTTGGTTTTAGTTGTTTGTTATGTTAATTAAAAGTATTGTTGAAGTTGTCTTCAAGGTTGATGCTTTTTAATTGTTTAAAGTGATATATCAAGGATATTTTTCAGTTTATCAATGCACACTTGATGTATCTATATGATTGGAATAATTGGTTCTTTCAAGGAGAGATTAAATCCTTTTAGTCAATCATAGTAATTAGGAAATCTCATTTGGATCATTAAGAAGAACTCAGTAGTCACATCCTTGCATGTTTATACCAGGTATAAACTTAAACCTATATGCCAAACAATTTGAGTTTCTACCAGAAAGAAGTTATTCATTTCATATTTTCATTTGACTTCGTACACCAAATAAGGCACTAGTCTCTACCATTCCACTATTTAGTTTCATTCATTTTTTCATATGAACACATTAGATTTTAGCCTTGACATTTCTTATACAATTTATACCAAAATAAAACTCATTTATCCACTCCCATTTTCTAGTGTGGGTAAATTGCTTTAGGAAATAAACATTGGTCAAGTCTATTTCATTGTTATAGGTACACCCGCCTAGGTCTGGCAGCACTTGAAGAGTAGAAGGTCTAAATCATTTGGCCTTGTCTATTACCCTGAAATGTATCAAGAGATCGACAACCTCTTGAGGTATTTTTTATGTATTTTTGAGAGCTAACAGAGGGAAAGAAAGTAAAGAGGGAAGGGGGAGAGAGAGAGGTGATAGAGAAGTAGAAACATAATGAGGAAGGTAGAGAGATTGATAGAGGGAAAGAGAGAGGGAGAGGTAAAGAGGTATATATTGGTAAGTTAGATAGAGATATGTAGAGTGAATTTAGGTGGAAGGAAGAGAGAGAGTAGAGAGGGATAGAAAAATATGGATAGTTGAGATAGATAGGAGAGAGAGAGGTAGGTAGAGAGAGGGTTATCAAATAGAAAGAGTGAGAGGGAGAAAAGAGAGATAGAAAGAGGGGGAGGGAGGGAGAGATAGAGAGAGGTAACTATGAGAGAAGTAGATAGGGAAGAATGTGGAGATATTGAGAGAGAGGAGGCAAGGAGGGAGAGATAAATAGGTATAGAGGGATAGCTAGGTAGAGAGAAGTAGATATTAAAGGAGAGATAGAGCGAGAGGTAGGGATGGAGAGAGGGGTGAGACAAAAATAGAGAGAGGTAGGTAGATAGATGGTGGAGATAAAGAGAAGTATAGAGGAAATGAGAGAAGGAGGAAGAGGTAGGGAGGGAGAGAGATGAGGGAGGCATAAGTAGGGAGAGAGAGGTGAGACAGAGAGAAAGACAGTAGATAGGGAAGGGAGAGAGAGAGAAGTGAGATAGGTGATAGAGATGTTTGATGGAGAGAGAAGTAGAGAGGTAAGGAGGAAGGTGGATAGATTGAGAGGGAAGGATGGGGAGAGAGAAAGAGGTATAGAGGGATAGGTTAGATAGCGAGAAGTAGAGAGAAAAGGTGGGTGAAAGGAAGAGAGAATGGGAGATAGAGAAAATTAGAGAGGGAGGGAGGGAAGGAGAGAGAGGCGAGATAGAGCAAAGTAGAGAGGGAAGTAGAAAGAGAATGGAGAGATATAGAGTGAGAGAGAAAGAGGGGAGAGAGAGGTAGGGAGGGATAGGTAGGGATAGAGAGAGGTGATATAGAGAGTAGAGAGAGAGATATATAGTGATTGAAGGATAGGGAGGGGAGATAGTGAAATGTAGAGAGTGAAGGAGGGAGGGAGGGAGAAAGATATTAGAGAGGGAAGGAAATAGATATTAGAGATGGAAGGAGAGAGAAATGGACATGTAGAGACGTAGTTCTTGAGCTCAAGGGAGAGAGTGTCAAATAAAGGAATGGAGATAGTGTGAGAGAGAGAGAGGTCTAGAGAATAAGAGATGAAAATTAGTGAAATAGAGAGAGAAAGATGAAATTTGACCTCCTAATTACTAAAATTTAACCTCCTGATTACTAAAATTTGACATGTTGATTACTGAAATTTGACTAAGTCTAATTTTTTTTTAAATCTTCCAAAAACTAGAATTTTCATTATAACTCTTAGAGATTTGAAACCACTCTCAAACATCCTACAACTATATACATGAAATGTAACTTAAAGTATAAAAAAGTAATGTCCATATGTAAATTTCAACTTATAATTTCCCTGGAAGAGCAAGAGAAAATGAAAGAGTTTAGAAAAATGCATTCCAAAAGTCATGAATGGCATTTGGTGAGTTGAAAATTTGGCACTAGCCAAATGAAGCAACCCATTTGGTGAGCGCTAAACTTGGCACTCTCCAAATTGGTTGCATTGGGAAATACCAACCCAATGGGTTGGATTTTGCATTGGGCATCTGACCCAAAGGTTTGGACAACCATTTCATGCAAAAGGCATGATTTTTTGAAATGGTAACAAAATTTCACACCATTTTGGTCGTACTCATCATCATGTTTGCACATCTTTCAATGAAAATTTATAAAAAATTATGATGGTGTTAACCCTTTTCTTAGCTATCTGAATATATAATTCCTTTTTTGCTTTCATTCAATTAAGGTTTTGATTCATAACTTCTCTTGTAAATGTCTTATTTTTGGTCAACAACCAACATGTGCTAGTTTGAGGATAGATTTTTACTCATTCATCAAAACTTGAAAAACATTACATTTTTAAAAACTAGATTCCATTCTACACGTGATGAAAAAAATCAATTTTTGATTAGTTTTCAAAAAAATTAGGGGGTAGCACGCTCAAATTTCAGCTTTTCAAGATGTGTCCACTTTGAAAATTCATTAAATATTTATGTATTCATTAAAAAAGTTATCCAAAAGAAAGAGGATAAATTACATGGTGTTAGCTAATTTTTCACCATTCGGATTTTTGAAATTTTAAAAAAATGTTAATAAAAAGGGAGGGGGGGCCTTAGATGATATGCTCTATTTTTTGATAAAAAAATTCTACCCCCGCCCCCTTTTTGAGACCCTTAATCTTCATTAATTTTTAAAAGAATTAGTAGCTTAGAAACTAGACTTGGAGCACTTCAACTCTTGTTCTTGTTACATCTTTAAATTTTGAGCATAACTATCTTCATTTTCTCGTGCAAATCAGATTTTGCTGATTTTAGAAAAAAAAAAGTGGAATCTTAAGAGCCAAAATTGTGTCGCATATCCATGCACTTAACCTTCCAACATTATCAAATCTAACTCAAGAGGTCACAATCAACCTTCTGCATCAAAAAAATCATCCTCCAATCTTCTGATCATTTTCTTAGACATGGGAAATTCCTCTCATCAAGTTCGCTTACAAAAATTAATGTAATTTTACAAAAAAAATCACTCATAAGCTCACTCCACTAACTCCTTCACCAAGAATTCAAAAAATTAATGCATTTTTCCTATTTTTTCCCTTCAAAAATTAATGCATTTTTCTAATTTTTTTCTGCTCAATTTTGGTGAGGAAAAATTTAATTTTTGAGTGACTAAACACATACAAATTAAGCCTTTGATTCCACATATCCAATAAGTATAAGAATTAATTTTAAATGTGTTGAAAATGTGTGAAAACTATTCCAAAATCATGCCCAAATGATAAAAAATCAAACACAACCAAAAATGAGAAATTAAAAACAAAACACTTTCTTTGGTGTGCAGGATTGCTCATGCACCCGGATGCTCCTACATCAAACAACTCGAGTAGAGAAATTTTTCATGAGTGGAAAATCATGAACATTTGAAGATTCTTTGTTTTTTCTTTATCTACTTTTCTTCCTTATACTCTTTCCTTTTCTTCATCTTCTTCTAATATATTTGGTCACCTTTCTTTCCTCTCACAAATATATATCAACCATGAACCATCCTCCTTCTCCAATGATTCTCTCCTTTCCTAACCTCTTTCATGGGATCCAACCCACCAAAGTATGACCACCTCCACCAAAGTCCCTCATGATACATATCAAAACCTGCAACATACACATACAAATATGTCTTTATAGTTTCATGGTAATCACAAAATGCAAACAAATTTACCTCATCTTTCATTACTACAATGGTTTCAAAGTTATCTTCAATTGAAACCTTTATCACATTCTTTGCTACGATACTTTCATCTACCACATGAATCTACTCCCACCATCATCATTATGTCTTGAACCACTATGCCATCTTCAACAACTTCTTCACACAAACATGTTGCAAATAAATTTGCATCTTCATTTATTTTCTTCTAATTTATTTGCAATTTCACATCCATCTCATCAATAAGAAAATCCCCATCAATTTCCTATTTATACATTTCAAAAAAATTAGAAGTTACTTCTCCACTTAAAAAACTTTCTATTTATCTTATCTTCTTCACCAATTTCCTCATAAAAAATGGTGCCACCAAAGATCCCCACTTTCACATCTTCATTTATCTCACTTTTTTTACTCACAAACAAATCAAACATAGAATTATAAAATTGCACCACTACTGAATTTGGCACCATTTTCTGATGGACGTTCATTGGTTGTTTGACAAATCTTTGTCGGAAAAGTGACGAAATGGCGAAAAAAAATTTGTCGCTATTTTTTTGTAGCAAACCTGACAACGAATTAAATGTTGAAATAATAGTGCAGATTCATCAATCATTGATAAAATGACTTGGATGTTCGTCAAAATATCGATGAAAACTTCGTGTATCCACCGATGAATTACAACCAAAATGCACTTGCAATGGATCTTCTGAAGTGTCGAAAGAACACCAAAAGTTCATTGCCATTTCGACAAAATAGGCGAGTATTTACGATGAATCCTTCATTGTAGCTAAGCAACTTCATTGGACCTTTTATGTGATTCATTGGTGGTGTTTGTCGAAATTGTGATAAAATGGGCAAGGAGTTACGACGAAGCCTTCATCGTAGCTAAGCAACTTCATCAGACCTTTTCTATTATTTGTCAGTGGACTTTGTCAAAATTGCAACGAAATGGACAAGGAGTTAGGATGAAGCCTACATCGCAGCTATAGCAACTTTGTCAGACCTTTTTGGTGATTCGTTGGTTGTGTTCGTCAAAATTTTTATGAAACAATGAAATTTTTTTAAAGAAAATATTCATTGAAATGTACCACCGGTGAGAGATCAATCAAGTCACATCCCTTCATATTCAAATCTCAAGAAATTATTTTATTCGGTCATTTTCCATGTTTATTAGACACCCACTGAGATGTCATGTAGTTTTGCTAATGCCTTGAGTCTCTTCAACAGTCAATATTACATATCACTTTAGTGTCACATAGTCTCATCAATGTTCTGAGTCTCACCGATAGCCAATAGATCATATGTCGCTATGGTGTCATGCAGTCATACCGACATTTTGAGTCTCCCCAAGAATTATTCCTTCGGTCTTAAGTGTATCGCTATGATTCTCGCCAATGATAACTTATCGCTATTACTTTGGGGGTCGCTAGGACTTTCCTTCGACTACTTGTATCTTTCTGAGAACCTTCCTTCGACAATTCTGCTTGCCGAAACAAAATGTTTCTTCTACCGATAAAGCTATATTTGGTTTGACTTCCATATCTCTCTCCAATGATGCCAATCTCACTGATGAATCTTGTTATCGACAAGACAATAAATATCACCAAGTCCTATTACCGATATAATTCCACTATAGCGATATGATGGGTTGACAAGACTTCCTCGAACTCACCCCGATGGTACTATACTACCGACGGGACCCACTTTTTTGAGAAACTTATTGAGAATATTGTAGATTCCTTTTTGATGCTCCAGAATTGCACCACGATTGGTAAGACACAAATAAGCCCGTTATGACTTACACCGATGACTTCGGTCTCATTGACAATCATTTTGTGCTTCATCGGTATAACACACATGTGCTCATTATGACTTATATTGATGAAGATTTTCTCACCGATAGGATCCTTTGGTCACTGAGACAATGAACTGTGTCCTACCGTTATGTGTCTTCAGATGAAATCATATTAGTATGATATTCCTGAACTCTTGCCGATAGACTGCAAAAAATATACGTTAATATAAAACACTGTATGGATCGGGGAGACCCTCACTATCTCTTGCTGATATGAATTATACATTGAAATACTTAGGGTTAGATGAATTCCATGGGATCACGTGATAGAATATAGGAAAAAATGTTATGAAGAGAGGATTCTTGTGCTTATGGTATGGGAATTTTTGGGAACTAATGAGTATGTGCAACCATGAAATTTTCAAAATTTTACAATTCTAATAGTGGCTCCGTCTAGCGATGAATGATTGTGAGATCATTGCAAGGATCCAGATTTCTAGGTGAGCAGACCAAACTCAAGGTGATGGACTAGTGAGCAAGATGGAGTGAATGGAAATGGAGATGAACATGACCCTATTCATAATCTAGTAAATTATGTTTGTAATTTGTGTTCAATCGACCTTAGTTTTATCATTATACTACCCATCTAATACCATATTTTAATCCAGGGTTCAACTATCTCAGATCTAAAGAAGCACCTTCAATTAACCATTTAAAGTACTATAAAATAAGGTAAGACTTTTACTTGAGAAAGATTGGGTACACTTGTAGGATTAAAGTTCTAGCAATCATCAGGATTTGTTGGCACACAGACACAACCTGCAACATATGAAGAAATGGATGACTATAAGTTAGTGAGGACAATCTACTGTAATGATCAAAATAGATTAAAAGTGCAAAGGAAAGAGTTGAGCTACATCTCTAGAGCCTAAAAAAAACACATGCAAGAAACATAAAAAAAAAGAATAAACCAGTTTTTGATGAATACAAAATGGTACCTTCAGCAAGTGATTCATATGCTTTCACACCTGACACAGGACATTAAGAATATTTTAGTCTTCCTTTGTGAAATTAACTAGTTATAGAATTATAGACCCAGAAACCAATATTATATACCTCCATGTCTAGCCGAGGGTAGGTATAAGAGAAAAAAAATTCTTCAATGCAATGCTGAAAAATATCAATGTGTGTGTAGGTTTGTATTAGTCAAAATATCATTTCACTGCCTAAGGAAAAATACCAAAGTGATGTTTTAAATTTCAATCTTCACATAGGCTCCCTTATTGCTTCACATGCATATACAAGCATTATTCGAGCTCCAAACTATTCAAATATTAAGGATTTAATTAGCTATAAGATGGAAAGTTGTTGTTTAGACATAATCCATCATCTTTTACATATCTTTATTCACTCCTAGCACTTCAGATAAATTTGTGTAAATGAGATAGAAATGTGAATCTTTTATGAAAAAGAAAATTATTAAAAGGAGGGGGGAAAGAGAAAAGGGTAGGGGGAAAGAGAATGCTTGAATGTATAGCAAAGTATAACATTTTGATCATTATAACAATGAAACAAATCTTAAGTTTGAAGCATTAATATCATTTACAACATTTATGATCAAGAATGAATGTAAGTAGAGAAACTTTTTCATACCTACAGATGGTACAAAATTTCATGGTTAAGTCAAAGCCTCCCATCAACAACAAGATCCAAATATCTATGTATCTATCTCAATCAATCCTCTAAACCCTTCAGGCTGTCAATTTTTCCACTAACCTATTATGCACAAAAGTCAAATTTTAGAGTTATGTCACCACTAAAAACAGAAGAAATAGAGCTTTGAAACCAAATCCACACACAACAAAATGTGGTATTCATACAACTAAACTCAGAACATTGGAATGGAAACAACTTCAAATTATGATGCAGAGCATGCATTCGGGGTATAAAGAATCATTTTTCTGCCACCATAGTGAAAAGTTAGCACTTTCTTTCATCTTTGCATATTGGTTTGATGCTTCAAATGATGCATTTCTTATATTGAAAAGTGCATTACCTTATTGAGCTTCTCTTTGTTTCGATAATAGTTCAATATTCTCTACTTAACAGGGCCAACCACGTGATGGTGGAAGCTCATTTGGCCCCTCCCCCCCCTCACATCACTCTCAATTCCCCATACCCAATCATATAACATTAATCATTCATTCATCCATTAATAACATATAATATTCATTCATTCATCCATTAATAACATATACCATTCATTCATTAACATATAACATTCATTAATTAACATATTCACATTCATTCATTAACATATAATATTCATTCTTTCAGTTTTTACATATCAAAAATATGGTTGTCATGATATGATTACAATCATTTTTTATTTTTGTTTCTTTTTAAAGCTACAAAAATTTGAAGTGGAGTATTATTTTCTAAATCAATATCTATCCCCCCCTTTAGTTGTTTTTCCCTCTACTCGTAATCTTAATGTATGCCTAGTCATCTACTCATGACATGGACGCTGTTGCAAGGGGGGGTCTACTGCAATAAGAAAGAATTTTTAAATTGATATGTTTTATTATTATTGTTACAAGTATTTCATTAATTAAAAGAACATTAGAGTGGTTCTCTTTACCTGATGGGTCCACATCATGTTCCTAAACTTTTGTTATAAACTCATGCTCAACATGTTGAACACCCTCTAAATCTTGATCTGCAGTTGAAACATGAAAGGTTACACTAATTAATACACCAATTGAAATTAAATATATTTAAGAGAACATGAGAGTTGTCATCTTTACCGAATGGGGCCACATCATGTTCCTGATCTTCTCTAGGCTGATCATGCTCAACACATTGATCGCGTTCTACATGCTCTAAAGTTAAAACATGAAAGGTTACATTAATTAATACACCAATTGCAATTAAATATGTTTAAAAGAACTTTAGAGTGGTCCTCTTTACCTGATGGGGCCACATCATGTTCTTGATCTTCTCTAGCCTAATCATGCTCAACATGTTGATCACACTCTACATGCTCTAAAGTATCGGGATGTACACCATGACCTTCATCTGCAGGTTGTGCTCCACCCTCACCAAGCTGCATTCCAATGTCATGTGTAGTATTATCATTGCTTGAATGTTTAAAACAAATAGGCATGTAATTACTTTACGGTGGAAATTAATATTGAATAGATTGAACAAGTATTCAATTTTAAATAAAATTTATTGAGTTTATTTACCTACGTGTCGAATGTAGTGGAAGGTTGTATTTTCCCAGTCAAGACTCGTAGGCATTCAACTAGGGCTCCATAGCCTTGTTGGAAGGCAATCTTCAAGTCATCTTCTTTGGGAACTTTGTTGAATTCGGAGCCCTACATGTTTGCATAAGATCATGAATTTTTCTTCTATGGTGTGATAAAACAATTTTTTTTTTCAATTTATTATTTGGATACTATATTTCATTTATTGATACTTATAATTCGTGTGGCTAATTTCATATAACCACCAGAGCCAAGTTTGTGTTTCCCATGTTTTTCTAGTCTTTCCTTTGTTTCCTTCAATGTGTCGGGTAGCCTATGAAAAGTTTGAAATATGTTAGATTATTTAAAAAGAAAGAGTAATCAATATATAATTACATTTTTGATAGTATCACATACCTTCCTTGGCCCAGTGGTGTCTTTCCTTTTTTCTTTTCAGCCTTCTCCTTTCCATCCGACACTAGGTCCTTCCACTCCCTCTCTGGAATAATGGGGGGACGCTCGTACTTTTGTTCTTCTCTAAATGTGACCTATATTGGTCCCTCACATACTTTAGATAGGTACCAACTTTCTTAAGGACCTTGGTTCAGTTGAATGTTCTATCACCGAACAACACAACTAAACGGTTAATGAGCTCATCTTTTAAATCTTGATTTTCGGCATTCCACCGTGTACGTATGATGGGCCCGAAGAGCTCCAATGTAATATCACTTAGATGTTTATAAAAAAAATAATTTCCTGCAAAATGATCATGGGATCAATAGTCTAAAAAGAGTGATCAATAAGTAAATTTCAATTGGATTATATATAATAATTAATTAAAACATTTTAAAGTACCTAGGACGTTCTATATCTTTATGGGAATGAAATCATCGGTCACCACAAGTGTGACTGACAATGTTCCCGTATTAGTAATACGAGAAGATCCAGGAAATGCTACTAAAACATCACCAGTACTAGTGGCCTTTGCATCCCCAGGTACATGTCCTGATGCATGTTGTGGCATGTGTTCATTGCTAGAGGGTGCATTAGTGGATGCCTGCATGGTATGTGTTGCCAAAATTTCAAACGACAATATAGACATGGATGATGGGGTCAGATGATGTGATGTATGTGCAAGAAGATCAGGATGGACACTTGTACCAACCCCTACTCCTCGGGCAGTACTTGTAGTACCCTAATCATGGTCAGGAGCATCATGAGGAGGAAAATAACCCTATAAAAACAACACATATTTTAGTTCATGACATAAAAGAGTGCAAAATATATAACCATGAATTAACTTATGTTATAATTAAAGACCTCATGACAGCTTACTTGCAAGTTTTGTAATCTCTCAAACAATATTTTAACCCTCTCTCTTATCTCATATGTTTGAGGCATTATGAATATCAACTTAATGATTTCTTCATTGCATTTTTTTTGGATCTTCCTTATCATATCGAGAGGGTTTGTTGAATAAGTGATGTCATCATCACAAAATATTGAATACACCTCACCATGGATGCTCTTGTCTACTACTGGTGTCTTTCCCCAATCAGTCGACTGCAACAAGAATATTAAAAACATTATCGAAATTAACCCAATAAACTTATGAAAAAAACATAATAATAAAACATTTTGTTCGTATCTAATTTGTACAATTACAACGAGGTAAACCTATCAAGTAGAAGTGCCTGAAGATACATCGTGATCTGTGCTTTGGGCCAAAGCCTTCTCTATACGATCAATGTCCCGCTGTGAAAAAAATTAAATATTAAAAAATATTACCGAAATGAAACCAATAGACTTACGAAAAAAGACATAAGAATAAAATGGTATATTGGAGTCATTAATTGGAGGTTGGGTAAAATGGTAGATAGTACGTACCACCCCCATCGTAACTTTTTTTGTAACTAAGCGATTCAAATTGTAATCAATTAGCAACTCTTCCCCTGCAGTTATTGATTTTATCACACATACGAATACACGGTTTCCCTCGTGTGCCTTGAATATGCAATTGGGTTTCTTATTTGTTGACCCAGGTCATGTACTATTTATAAAACTTGCAATATTCCTTGATGATTTTGGCCTTTTGTCAATGTACATAGCCACTCCTTTATTTTGATCCTTATCTTTTAGTTGTATATAATTTGCTCATAGTGCATACCTACGCATACTTTGTGTATATCGAACCAATTGCATCCAATATTTGTAACTGTAATAAGGTCCAACATACTCCATCAATTCAGTAACTTTTTCATAACAGACCTTTATTTTGTCGATGCAAAATAGGCCCAAACCATGTAATGATGATGGTGCTATGCAATATATCCTCTCGTTGACACAAAAATTAGTGTTTATTGGAGGAAGTTCTTTGGGTACCCATTGTTTCCGTAGGTGCTTGTACCTCAAGGGCACCTCAACATCGCCTATGCTCTCATCATCATAAGAACATGACCCCCCTTCAACAAGAAAAAATTCCATGTGTTTACAAAATTTTCTTCTAATCTTTTGACCTCTAGTTGATCTCCCTCTTTTAGACATACTACATGTATCGCTTTCCTCTTCTCTTCCTGAATTTCCCTCCCTCAAAGAAGACATATTTGAAAAATACCTATTTGGTGGTATCTGCACTCATAAGGATGTTGGATGAAGTTATTTCATGGTGATGTGATCCCAAGGTGATATTATGATTAATCTATTATTTCATCGCTAGAATTTCATAGGTTATAAGGTAATCAAGTCTTGATAGATTGCAAGTTATTGTTACTACCATCCAAATGTGTCCATCAAAAATCAAATCTACTTAACGTTTTAACTCCCAAGCTTTGTAACAAGTGCTAAATGTGACTATGGTCCACCAGTTACACAACCAAGGCCTCAATGTATTATCTAATTGCAATCAAAGGAATTTTTCTCTTCATTCAATTAAATAAACTTGAAGGTAAACACCACCAAGTGATTTATTGGACACCTACATGACTAAAAATAGCAGAAAATTTATATTTAATTTCCATATGTCTAAGTGCTTAACGGGGAGGGAGTGTGTACTAGGCCTGGTTAAGTCATCATAAGTTTATGCTTTTGCAATAATTTTTTAAAATCATCTTAAATCTTCCTATGTCTAATTTCTAGGAGACTTTTGGTATGTTTTAAGGTAGGATGATTGATGAAAGAGCCCAAAGAGCCTTTCTCCATGGTATCTAGGTACACATAGCAACAGTCTTCTCTTATACGGTTGGACATGATTTAAAGAACTTAGCTAGGAATTATTCATTTAACCTAAGGTTTTCTCATAATGCCATCATTGGAAAAATATGATCAAATTCTTCTATTATGAAGAATTGGTCTATGTGCCTATAGTAATCACTATAAATGTTTGTAAGGATAAAATGACTAATTGCATCATGTAGGAGAGAATCAACTTTGAGTTCTTCAAAGATTATATTCCTCTATTCATAATATTTAAGGGTTGTGTGTGGAGGAGGTTATCACTACCAAGAAGGGAGGAGATCTTTCCTTGTATTCTTTTATAATTTTTATTATTCTTATTTATTTTACACTTACATTTACAAATACACATACATATGCATTTACTGTTTTCATTTATTTATCATATAGTTTAATAGTTCGATCGATTTCATATTATATGTGTTCAAGACTTTATAATTTCAATTACATTAATTTATGGATATGTTGTATCTATAACACTACAATACCATATGTTGTTTTCATTTATACTTGCATTTAGAAATACACATTTATATACATAGATATAGATTTCTTTAATGATATGTTGCATTTATTGTTCTAGGAGGGCATCTAGTAATTGCATTTACAATTACATTTAAAATTACATATACATACATACATACATACATACATACATATATATGTGTGTGTGTGTGTGTGATTTATATTCAATGTTCAGAAACAACCCATTAGGTCACCTAGGCTTGAACCTCTCATTTCACATTCTTTTCTTCACAAAACTATTGAGGATAGCAGCTATACCATGTTTCGACTATAAAACCCTCAAAAATAGGGTAATTTAGATTATGATTTGTTCATGAGTTGTATGAACAAAATCATTAGCACCAGCTCATTCTTGGAGTCTTTTGAAAGAGAAGTGAATTAGGTGGAAGTTAAGTACAAACCTTATAGTGTCAAGGTGAATGAGGTGATCACTTTTTATTCGCCAACTGATGAAGAGTACCAGAAATGGGTAAATGTATATTTAACTGAGGAAAAGTGAAAAAGATTAGGCTACTAACGGTTCACAAATCAGCTATTGCAGTTACAACAAATTCTAGTTTTGTTTTTTGGTGAGAGTCTAGCATGAAATTCTTGAAGTTTTTTGTTGCTGCATCAACCATTCTCAACGGGCATGATGAACAAGAAGATTCTCTGGGGAGATTTTTGTTGTAACAATTTTTTGGAATATCACAAGGAGGTCCAATTGGCTGGTGACACATGTGCTTTCTGGCCCGATGCTTGTTTTCTCCTTCTTTTTCTATAAGAAGTATTTCAAGGCCAAACGTACGAGTTAGCAAGTTAGATATTTTTGGTTTAGTCTAGATGAAGTTGCAGAGAAAATTGTAAAGTCTAATGGTTTTAGCGAAAATGCAATTTAGGTTTTGAGTCATTCTGTAGTAGGTTTTGAATTCATGGAGATTTCATGTTTTATGATAGTAATGGAATTTGAATTGATATGATTAATTCGAACTCATGTCTCTCCATTGTATAAGCATATCTAAATTTTGAATAAAATGATCAAGGGTTGTATCATTCATCTCATTGTTGTGGTGTGTATGATTCTTGTTTTAGGTTTAATTCAAGGAATTAATTAAAATGCTTGAATGGGATTGTAGGTGGATATGTTATGTATAAGGATTTTATAAGTAGTATTGGGTTAGAATACATATTGATGAGATTGTAAAGCAATGTTATCAAGGATCTTATATGTTATGTGTTAAATTTGTCATAAACCCTTAGATGCTTATAAATTTGACTCCTCCAATAGATATATGGCATTGATCTAAGTTGTACTTATTTGTATGGGTTAGTATTTGTTTTCCTTTACCTAGAGCTTGCTACAAATTGCAAATCAATGACTATTTTATACTGTGAAATGTTGTTGTAGTTATCTCATGCTCCAAATAGTTGATATTATTGATAAATAGCGAATTCTATTTGGTATTATCCTATTATTTTGAGCTATTAAATGAGATTATATGTTGTTAATATTGTTTATGATGATGGTGCAGAGGTTGTAAATGCATTAAGGGATCACCCTCCCAGGTCTTGCAGAGCCCAAAGTGTAGGAGGTCTTTCAAATCCTCATCAGTTGGTCCAGGTCCTTCAAGCTGCCCTTTATTGGAATTGGCAATTCCATAGGTAGATTAGAAGATCAACTTGCTTACTGTAAAAACAAACAACACCTTGCATATGTTTGTGGTGGAGGTATTAAAGAAGAATTGTATGCCTCTATTTCCATTCATTAGATCTACCTTAGCCTAGCATATACTTGTTCTAAGTCTACAATTGCTTCAAACTTATGCGATGAAGGCTATGTGTGATGAAATCCTAGACCTCAACCAAGATGTGGGTAGATTATGGGAGTTTTGCCAACACCTGAGGCTGGTGGATAAAAATGTGAAAGACTAAGCTATTTTATTTTTTCTGTCTTATCTTATACCATTTTACGAGAATGGGGGTGCCAATGTATGAGATCTTTGGAAACTAGGCATGAAAATTGAAGGTTAAAGAGAATGGGGGTGCCAAACTTATAGTATTCATTGCCCCTTGGTCGTCAATTTTCCCTAAGTTCCCTCAACCTTATCCTCGACACTGGTATTGACCAGGTT
Source organism: Sequoia sempervirens (assembly GCA_007258455.2). Lineage (NCBI taxonomy): Eukaryota > Viridiplantae > Streptophyta > Pinopsida > Cupressales > Cupressaceae > Sequoia > Sequoia sempervirens. The sequence continues at coordinate 29,664,309 of VDFB02274714.1, read as the reverse complement.
GTTTTCACTCCTCCAAACTCTTCCTCGATGTTGATATTGACCTTGTTTTCACTCCTCCAAACTCTTCATCGATGCATGTATTGACCTTTTTTTAACTCCAAACTCTTCCTCGGCATTGGTATTGACCTTGTTTTCACTCCTCCAAAATCTTCCTTGGTGTTGATATTGACCTTGCTTTCACTCCTCCAAACTCTTCGTCGGTGCTGGTATTGACCTTGTTTTAACTCCAAACTCTTCCTCGGTGTTAGCATTGACCTTGTTTTCACTACTCCAAACTCTTCCTCAGTGCTGGTATTGACCTTTCACTTCTCCAATTTGACAAGCTACAACCTTGTTTCGTTAGGTTTTATTGTATGTTAATTAAGTTTAAAATTTTGGCCCCATTTAGCTAGGTTTTAATATTCTACAATATAGTTAAGAATATATTAGCTATATTTTACATAATAAATAATATAATTATTCAACTTATTATAATTATATATTATATTCTTTAACAAAATTATTAAATCTGTATAAAATTATTATAATTAATAATGAATAATAAGTATATTTTTATGTAATACAAAATATAATTAATATAATATATATTTAATATAATAGTAATATATATTAATATGAGAGAGAGAAACTAAGTTTTGATTGGTTGTTTTAGGTCAAAAATCCAAGGATGACATGTGTCCTTGGGGAGTTATGCTCAAGGTAGCATGCCATTTGATTAAATATATGATAATTCTCCTTTAAGACCTCTTCAATGTACCCATTGCACACTTAAGGAGACAAAGAAAAATATAGGGAAGAAAATATAGAGAGAGAGGGAGATAATGACAAATATACAAATAGAAAGGGAGACAAAGAGGTAGCGAGGGGTAGAGAGAAAAAGAGATAAGGATGAATAGATAGAGATATAGGGAGGGTGATTGATATATCTCTCCCTGTCACTCTCTATATCACTATATCTCCCACTATCTATGTCACTCCCTCTTCCCCCCTCTATCTATTGAGATATATCTCCCTCTCCCCCCTTTCTCTCTCATTCACTCCATCTCTCCCTCCATCTCTCCTACTCTATATCTCTATCTCTATATCTCTTTTTATCTCCCTATCACTCCTCTCTCTATCTCTTTCTATCTATATCCCTTTCGCTCCCTCCCCCTCTCTATCTCCCCCTCTATCTCTCACTATCTCTCCATCCCTATCCCCCCTATCCATTGACTCTCTATCTCCACCTCTCTTCCTTTATCTTCCCATATATCTCCATCTCTCTTTCTCTTCCCATATGTCTCTATTTCTCTCTCTTTCTCTCCCCATCTATCTCTATCTTCCCATATATTAACTAAGAATCCATGCAAGCATACAATAGTATATGTTGGTAAAACTATAATAGTGTTTTATTAAACTATAAGTAACACTTATTTTTCTAATGTCAAGCCTTATAAAAATAGTGTTTTATTAAACTATAAGTAGATTATTGTCACCACTCTTCATTCAACATGAAATGCCAAATGTAGCAATTGTTTTGTTGCTTTTGTCAAGTTTCATTAACCAATCTATTTACTAGGTTGATTAAATTTGTGTTATGACCCTTTATATCTTTAAAATAATTACACAATATTAGCGAGATCAGGAAAGGGAGAAAACTAAACTCCTTCAAAATAGGGGTAGTTGTGGGTTTGTTGGTTTTCTTTGAATACTATATACTTAGTTCCTCTAGGATAAATAAGTCATTCTATATAATTTTCTTAGTTGTGTATCCTAACTAATATAGAGTAATCTTTTTCATTTTAATTGACTACTACATAATAGTTTATGTGTTGAAAGAATTGTTTCCATTCTTTGTAGTTTTTACATTGGAATACAAATCATATTTAATTTCATGCCAATATACTTCTTTCATAAAGATATTTTTTTGAAATAAGTGCTTCATAACCCATCTAATCAAATCATAATTAACCTATCAAAAAGGCAATACGAATTTTCTAAAGAAAAGAACACTTGACCCAATCATAAGTGTATGGCCTTCGAAGAAAGGAGTGATCCACCTTAGCAATAAAAACTACCTGATTTAGTCATGGGTATGTGCAGGATCATGATGGGCCAAAAAGTGTCAACATGAAAAAAGTACCATTTTGAACTCACCAAAACATGTGAAAATCCCGAGTTGACTTTTTTTTTGGGTTGCTGTCAGTACATTGCTCCATAGCAATGCCCAAACCAAAGTACTACAATTGGATATCCAATTTGTTTTGGATATGAAATTTGTGTCTAATATCTAATTTGAAAAACATTTTAAAATGTAATATTTTGGTGCTATAAATTGGATATCTGATCTAAATTGGATATCTAATCTAAATCGGATATCTGATTTTTGCACACATATACCTAAGAGTAATTAGGAGGTGGAGGGTGGGAGAGAGAGAGACAGAGAGAGAGAGAGAGAGAGAGAGAGAGAGA
>VDFB02274714.1:29630192-29661758 GCA_007258455.2 Sequoia sempervirens | reverse complement strand
AGAGAGAATTAGGAGGGGGAAGGGAGAGAGAGAGATAGAGAGAGAGGAGGAAAGGGAGAGGGAAAATGAGAGAGAGATATATAGAGAAAGAATTAGAAGGGGGAAGGGAGATGGGAAGAGGGGAAGAAGGGGAGAGGTAGAGAGAGAGATATATATAATTAGGAGGGGGAAGGGAGAGGGGAAGAGTGTTTAGGGTAGAGGATAAAAGGTTTAAGGTTTCATGGTTGAGGCGGTAGGAGGGAGAGACTTGAGAGAGAGAGGGAGAGGGAGGGAGTGGGAGAGAGATAAAGGAAGTGAGGGTTAAGGGTAGAGGGTAGAGGGTTTAAGGGTAAAGGCTTTAGGGTTTAGGGTTAAGGGGAGAGAGATAGAGGGAGTGAGTGAGTGAGAGAGAGACCTAAGAGAGGGAGAGGGGGTAGGATATTGAAGATACTTTAGAGAGAGAGAGGGAGGGAGTGGGAGAGAGATAGAGGGAGGGAGGGTAGAGGGTAGAGGGTAGATGGTTTAAGCCTTTATGGTGGAGGGGAGATAGATAGAGGGAGTGAGTGAGTGAGAGAAAGACCCAAGAGAGAGAAGGGGCAGGAGGGAGAGACCTGAGATTTAGTGAGGAGTGGAGGAGAGAGACCCCACAGGGAGGGAGAGAGAGGTAGAGAGAGAGAGAGAATTAGGAGGGGGGAAGGGAGAGGGGAAGAGTGCCGAGGGTAGAGGATAGAAGGTCATGGCCTATGGTTTAGGATTTAGGGATGAGGGGGTAAGAGGGAGAGACTTCAGAGAAAGAGAGAGGGGGGGAGTGGGAGAGAGATAAATGAAGGGAGGGTTAAGGGTAGAGGGTAGAGGGTTTAAGGGTTTAGAGTTTAAGGGTTAAGGGTTTAGGGTTTAGGGTCAGGGTAGAGGGGGGAGAGAGAGAGAATGAGAGAGAGACTGAGAGAGAGCTGAGAGAGGGAGAGGGGGTAGGAGGGAGAGACTTGAGAGAGAGAGATATATGGTAGAGGGTTTAAGGGTTTTGGGTTTAAGGGTTAAGGGTTAATGGGTTAGGGTTTATGGTTTATGGTTTAGGGTTAAGGGGAGAGAGATAGACGGAGTGACTGAGTGAGAGAGAATTGAGTGAGAGAGGGAGGGAGGGAGTGGGAGAGAGATAAAGGAGGGGAGGGTTAAGGGTAGAGGGTAGAGGGTTTAAGGGTTAAAGGTTTAGGGTTTAGGGTTTAGCATTAATGGGAGAGAGATAGAGGGAGTGAGTGAGTGAGAGAGAGACCTAAGAGAGGGAGAGGGGGTAGGATATTTAAGATTCTTGAGAGAGAGAGAGGGAGGAAGTGGAAGAGAGATAGAGGGAGTGAGGGTTAAGGGTAGAGGGTAGATGGTTTAAGTTTTTAGGGTTAAGGGTGGAGGGGATAGAGATAGAGGGAGTGAGTGAGTGAGAGACAGACCTAAGAGAGCGAGAAGGGGTAGGAGGGAGAGACTTGAGATAGAGTGAGTGAGTGAGTGAGAGAGAGAGAGACCTCAGAGAGGGAGTGGTGGAGAGAGTTAGAGAGAGTTAGAGAGATAATTTGGAGGGGGAAGGGAGGGGAAGAGTGTTGAGGGTAGAGGATATAAGGTTTAAGGATTTATGGTTGAGGGTTTAGGGATGAGGGGGAAGGAGGGAGAGACTTTAGAGAGAGTGAGAGAGGGTGTGGGAGAGATAAAAAAAGGGAGAGTTAAGGGTAGAGGTTAGAGGGTTTAAGGGTTTAGAGTTTAAAGGTTAAGGGTTTAGGGTTTAGGGTTTAGGGTAGAGGAGAGAGATAGAGGGAGGAGAGAGAGAGAGAGAGAGAGAGAGAGAGAGAGAGAGAGAGAGAGAGAGAGAGAGAGAGAGGGAGGGGGTAGGAGGAGAGACTTGAGAGAGAGAGAGGGTAGAGGGTTTAATGGTTTTGGGTTTAAGGGTTAAGGGTTTAGGATTTAGGGTTTAGGTTAAGGGGAGAGGAAAGAGGGGGTGACTAAGTGAGAGAGAGACCTAAGAGAGGGAGAGGGGGTAGGATGGAGATACTTGAGAGAGAGAGAGAGAGAGCGAGTGGAGGAGAGATAGAGGGAGGGGAGTTAAGGGTAGAGGGTAGATGGTTTAAGCGTTTAAGGTTTATGTGTTAAGGGTTTAGGGTTTCGGGTTAAGGGTAGAGGGAAGAAAGATAGAGGGAGTGAGTGAGTGAGAGAGAGAGACCTAAGAGAGGGAGAGGGGGTAGGAGGGAGAGACTTGAGATAGAGTGACTAAGTGAGTGAGAGCTTGAGAGAGAGACCTGAGAGAGGGAATGGTTCTAGGAGGGAGAGACTTGATAGAGAGAGGGTAGAGGATTTAAGGGTTTGCGGTTTAAGGGTTAAGGGTTAATGGTTTAGGGTTTAGGTGTATGGGTAGTGATGGAACTTCAATGTTTTTTTCTCTGTGTTCTATTTTATCCTTCCTTGTGTCTTTGGTCATCTATGGTGTTTGGGAAAAGCCTAAGGTTGGGGTTTTACATTCGTCTTCATGTAAAACCCTAGTGTTCATCTTAAACCTTGGATGGGCTCTATTTGGCTGTTACTTTTTGGGAAGGCTTTAAAATGACTTAAGCCCCATTGCTTTGTCTAGGCTGGGCCCCCTTTTGTTTTATTGTTTTATTTGCTTCGCCTGACTTTATTTTTCCTAATTCTTTTGTTGGTCTCATGTTCCCTCGTTAAAACAACTTATGTCATTGTTTTTCATTGACCTAGTGATCTCCCCTTATTCCTTTAGGGGAGAGGGCCTAGTAGTCGTGCAATATAACTTTCTCAGCATGTAGCTATTCACTATATTATCGTACAACCTTCAATTTTTTTTTAAATGTAGATTGGTCTCTTATTTATCTATAACTAAGGTTTGGAGGCACGACTCATCATGAAACTTGCCACATCAGCAAATCTTTTGAGAAGTGTCTAAAATTTGACTTTTTAAAGTTTTGACCAAAACTTAATCATGGAACCTCCAATAGTTGAACCAAAAAAATATCATTTGTTGCTTGTAAAATATGATATTTTTATTTAAATTAAAATTAATATACAACCTAAGTGGACCAAATACTTATTGATAACCATATATCTTTGATATCTCTACCTTTTATATTCAACACATATGGACTAATAGTTGAACGCAAAAAATCTATTTGTTGTTATAAAAACAACACATAATGATTTAAAATACAACTTCTATTGAACAAAAATGGACCAATAGTTTAACACTAAAACTTTTTGAAAATCCTTCACATTGAATGGGAAAATACATGTTATTTGTTGTGCTCACCTTTTATATTTGTGATAGGAAAAACTATTAATATAAAATTACCCAATGCTTGTACATTGCTATGGCAATTGTTGTACAAATAAGAACAATATTTTTTCACTATGATAAAAATACTTGTTTAAATGAGTCTTATTTTATTAAATAATCATTTTATTTTTAAAAAATTTGATATACTTATAGTGGAGAGTTGTGATATTTTATTTGAAACAAAAAAAAACTTATTTCACTTCTTCATGAACGTATTTATGTTTTTTTCATATAACATTTAGAGGTTCTCATGTGTTAAAGTATGGGTCCATTTTTTTATCAACATTTGGTTTTTTCTTTATTTACATTTGGACTATTTATTTACAATATATAGTATAAATATGTTGTAAGACTAGGTATTATCGTCATGATTGAGTGCACCCTCTCCCCTAATAAATGTTTTTATTTTTCACCTCGCACGACTACTGGGCCCTCTCCCCTAATAAATGTTTTTATTTTGCAGAGGGACAAGTTCGCATGGCCGTAGATCAATCGTCATGTGATCTCAGTCGTTCTCTGCCATCCCGCAATGAGCCCACCACACTATCTTTGTTGATTGTGATATCACGGGTGAGTGCCACATATCTCATCCGGTGAAGCCAAAGGAATGATAAATACTTTGATGCGTCTTTAATACATTATGTCGTGGGTTACTAAAGCAGTTATAAGATGCATGTGTTTTAAATCAAAAGAGATGTTATAATCCCAGTAGAAAGGTGCTTGATGGTTAATAACAAGGATAGTGACTGTGTTGAACGAACAGGATTGCTGATGGTTGAGATCCATGGTTGCCCACCATCACGTGATCAAAAGTTGTGAGGTTTTTATTGATTGCGATATCACAGGTGAGCACCACGTGTCTCATCCGGTGAAGCCAAAGGAATGATAAATACTTTGATGCATCTTTACTACATTATGTTTTTTGTTACTAAAGCAGTTATAAGATGCACATGTTTTAAATCAACAGAGATGTTATAATCTTGGTAGAAAGGTGCTTGATGGTTAATAACAAGGCTAGAAATTGTGTTGAACGAACAGGATTGCCGATGGTTGAGATCCATAGTTGCCCGCCATCGCGTGATCAAAAGTTCCAAGTTCTTTATTGATTGCGATACCATGGGCAGGCGCCACGTGGATCTCCTTGGCAATGAGTAGTATGGTGGGGCAATGGCTACCCATCCTAAAAAAAGGCATGGGCATCTGCATGGCTTATGCTTTCCGCACTTTTGTTAACGGTTGTTAGTGTCAGTTAATGTACATTTCATTAATTAGCTACTGTGTACTTCCTTAGTATGTTCAATATAATTTTTTCTCTTTAAAAAATTATTCTCTACTTTTTCAAACTTTTAAAAATTGTTGTATATTTAAATTCTTAAAAATATAGAGTAAATTTTTGTTCTTTAAAAAATTATTTTGTTTTACTTTGAATTATTTTAAATATAATTAATAAAATAATTCTCTATTAACTATTTCATATTTTGTTATATACATTTAATAAATAAAATAAAATAAAAATATCAATTTTTAAAATATGATTGATAAAATAATTCTTATACACTAAAAAAATTGATATACATATAATAAAATAAATATAATAATATATCAAGTTTTAAAATATATGTAATAAAAGAATTTTTAAACGATAAAAAATGTTTGATACTTAATATATAAAATAAAATAAATATATCAATTTTTAAAATACAATTAATAAAATAATTGTGAAATAAAATGAAATAATTATTAATGAATTTTTTTTTGACATATATATAATAATTTTAAAATAATATTCATTCTTTTTTTAATTATTTTATTAATTATATTGTAAAAAATTGATATATTTATTTTATTTTATTTATTAATAATATATATAAAATATACTGAGAGATATCCTTTTGATGTGTCTATTGTACTATTATAAAATAGGTGCCTCGACAAAGATATCTCTTGGTGTGTTTTATATATATTAATAAATAATATATATATGGTTGTTGTTAGAAATGTGTGCCTTAATCTCACAGGCTGAAACCTCTATTAGAGCCAAGTCAGTGTGACATCTTCATTGTCTGGCCAACTAGTAGTTGAAACTTTGTTGAAATAATTTAGGTCACTGTGACCTTGCTTCAGTCTCACCGAAGAAGTCTATCATTGTGACATTTCGTTCGATATAACCTCTCACCACCCATGGAGACCTCTTGTCGATTGATGGTGTTTATCGAATAACGGGGAGAGTCTCGGATGTTTGCTATGAGCTCTCAGCAAAGAAGGAAAGTCTCGCTAATAGCGTTTCTGTTGAAGTCTTTGGGGAGAGTCTTGGGTGCTCAGTAAGAAGTCTTACCAATATGGATGTCTCACCGACAACATTTAGTTTGAAGTCATCAGGGAAACTCTCGCTAGATGGTTTGTTTCGATATGATGTCACATCAAATATCGAAAGTCTCACCGATAATGTTACACTTGGAGCCTTCTGTGTAACATGGAGGCTTTGCTAAGAACTCCTGGTGACAGTGATATGTCTCACCGATGGTATACATTTAGTGGTCTCAAGGTAACTTGGAGAACTCGGTAAGAACTCTGAACGAATAGTAGTAAGTCTTGCCAACTGTTCGGTGCTCAATGTAACTAAAGGGGTCTTAGTGTGAAGTCTCAGCAACAAACAAAAGTCTAGCCGACTGTTGATCACTTCGGAGAAAGTCTTAAGAGCTCAATGTGATGTCTTCACGAAAGACAATAGTCTCGCCTATGTAAATTCTATTGTCTATGTGACTTTTGAATCTTGGTATGATCTCTCAGTGAAATATGATTGTCTTACCAAATGGAAAACTCACATCTATGTGACTTTGAAGCTTTGGTATGATGTTTCACCAATAGCGATAAGTCTTGGCGACATGGCGAAGACTGAGCGGTAGCTCTCTGGACTCGATGTAACATCTTGGCGATAAAGATGACTCTTGGCGACATGGATGGTGAAGCCTTTGGGCATCGAGGAGACACGGTTAGTCTCTCAACAACATGCCAACATAGATTGAAGCCTTTTGACTGAGTGAAGACTATCCTATGTGGCTTGTTGTCGACCAATCAAAGAAGCCAAATGGGAACCGTTGGAAGATAGTTTGTTGTGGCAGTTCTGAGAGGAAGCTTGACAGATAAGGGTGACATGTATTTAGTCTACAGTTGCAGATTATAACTTGTTTGATGGATCGACAGATTCTTGTGTGATTGTATAATCAGTAGATGAATTCTATTATGTGAAGTCTATAACTTGAAGGCTCCTGTACAAGATTGATCATTGTGAAAGCTGCTATAATCTGGCATCAGAAAGATAAGTTAGAACTCTATATGTAATTATTTGTTACTATAATACAAAGTGACTTCTCTTGGTGTGGTGGGTTTTTCTCCTGTAAGGGTTTTCGCACGTATATCTAGTGTTCATATTTGTTTGTCTAATTCTTTGTTTCTGCTATTTATTTCAAAGCGCATCTTAATTGAACTGTAATTGAAAAATTTAAAAGAGTCTTTGCATTCTTCCCTAAGGATTTTGACGTTAGGAGAGTTTCTTTCGCATCTAGCTTTCCTTACAAGTGGTATCAGAGCCTGGCCAGTTGTGTTATCCTTGTGAGTACGTTGGGTTTTTTGTGTCAATTTCTATTCAGTGGGAGTCCTGTAGAAGTTTGTCAATTTCTAATTATAGATTGAGATGGCTAGGACATCAACAAAGATTGAAATAGAGAAGTTCAATGGTAGCAATTTTGAGTTGTGGAAACTTAAGATGGAGGATCTCTTAGTTGATCGTGATCTCTGGATTGTTGTGTCTAGAGTGAAACCTACAAGCATGAAGCAAGAATATTGGGACCCTGTAGATAGAAAGTCTAAGGGGCTGATAAGGCTCTATTTGGCAGACTTCATTCTTTTGAATGTGCATGAAGAGAAGACTGCATCTTCCTTGTGGAAGAGACTGGCATCTATTTATCAGGGGAAGTCCTTGGTGAATAAACTATTCCTGAGGAAGAAGTTGTATACTTTGAGAATGCAAGAAGGAGGGTTTGTAGCTAATCATTTGAACGCATTCAATATGTTGATTGCACAGTTAACATCTATTGGTGTGAAGATTGATGAAGAGGATTGTTGTATGCTGATATTGTGTTCTTTTCTAGACTCTTGGGATCATTTCGTGATGGCTATTGGGAGTACAACATCTAGTTTCAAGATGGAAGATGTTGTTGCTTCTTTGTTATGAGAAGAAATGAGAAGGAAATCTTCTGAGATGGTGAAGGAAGCTCTTGCTATTAGAGGCAGATCGAAAGAGAGAGGCAAGAAAAAGGACAAAAAATCTAAATCAAAATCAGAGGGGAGATCAAAGTCTCCTGGCAAGAATTCCAAGGTAAAGTGTTGGAACTATGGGCAACCTAGTCATGTCTGAAAGGATTGTAAAGAGGAGGAGAAGAAGAAGAAGAAGAAGTATTCTTCCAACAATGATTCTTCTCACAGTGATGGAGATGCCTTCATTGCAGCCTTGGCTACACAGGCATCAGATGATGTATGGTTGATTGATTCTGGAGCATCTTTCCACATGACATATCATAGATACTGGTTTATGAAGCATGAAGAATACGATGGTGGAAAGGTGTACTTGGCAAGTGATTCAACTTTGGAGATTGTTAGTTGTGGAAGAGTCAGAATCCAATTCCTTGATGGTAGAGTGAAGGGAATCAATAATGTAATGCATATACCAAGTCTGGCTTGAAACTTACTTTCTGTAAGTATGCTAAATGATATTGGACTGCAAGCCATGTTCTCTAGAAATGGCTGCAAGATGACTAGAGGCTCTATGGTGCTGGCTAGAGGTGCTCGAATTGGTACCTTGTACAAGCTGGATGCACAAACTGTTCAACGTAACAGTGTCTTTGTAAAGTCACAGAAAGCTACTCATGGAGGTAAAGAGGGAAATATCCCTAATTATGTAAACTCTAGGGAAGTAAAACTTCTAGCAGAGAAGACTATGCTCTGACATCATAGGCTAGGCCACATTGGAGAAAAAGGTTTAAAAACCTTGAAGAACAAAAACCTAGTTGAGCGGCTTAAAGATTGTAACCTCAAATTTGAATTCTGTCAGCATTGTATATATGGAAAACAACACCGTGTTTCATTTTATTCTAGTCCTCATAAATCTTCTAGTTTGCTAGATTATATTCATTCTGATGTATTTGGTCCAGTGAATGTTCCTTCTCTATCTAAGTCAAGGTACAATGTATTGTTCATTGATGATTATTCGAGAACATTCATTTATTTTTTGAAAAGTAAATTAGAAGTATTCAGTCAGTTTAAGGAATTTAAGAACCTTGTAGAAAATCAAACTGGAAGAAAAATTAAATGCTTAAGGACTGATAATGGTGGTGAATTTTGTTCTGATGATTTTGAGAGGTATTGTAATGACCATGGAATTAAAAGACATAAGACTACACCTTGTACTCCACAATAAAATGGAGTTGTAGAAAGGTTCAATAGGACAGTGATGGAGAGAGCATGAAGTATGCTAAGTAGTGCTGGCTTGGAGGAGAAGTTCTGGGCTGAGGTTGTTGCTACTGCATGTTACTTGATTAATCGTTCTCCAAATTTTTCTCTTGTTGAGAATCATGGTCTGGTAAGAAGACCTCTTTAAGACATATTCATGTTTTTGGTTGTGAGGCATATGCTCATGTGCCGTATGAGAAAAGATCTAAGTTGGAGAACAAGGCTGTCAAATGTATTTTTATTGGCTATAGCATTGGCATAAAAGGATACAAGCTTTGGAATCCTGATACAGAGAAGGTTGTATAGAGTAGAAGTGTAATCTTTCATGAGCTAAAGCCTTCTACCTTGGATCTGCAGTCAGAGACAAAGTCATAAAACAATAAGGATGTAGTTGGAATTCCTCCTACACCAGAGAAAGAGGAATTGAAAATTTAAAATGTACCTGAAATTGAGGAGAGCTCAAGTAGCTCTGAAAGTTTTGAAGAAGAAGAAGAACCTCAGCCTCAGCAAGTGAGGAGGTCAACCCGTGAAAGAAAACAACTTGATAGCCATGAACGAAGAAATGGCATCATTAGAAAAGAATGAGACTTGGAGTTTGGTGCCCTTTCCTAAAGGCATAAAATTTGTTGGATGCAAATGGGTATTTAAAAAGAAGATTGGTCTGCATGGCAGTGTGGAAAAGTACAAGGAAAGATTGGTTGTGAAGGGTTATTCCCAGCAGTGTATGACTTAGAGGTCGAACAGATGGATGTGAAGACAACATTTCTTCATGGTGATCTTAAAGAAGAAATCTATATGTCCCAGCTTGAGCACTTTGTGGAGAAAGTTGTCTGGTAAGTTTGAAATGAAAGATCTCGGTGCAACAAGGTATATTCTGGGGATGCAGATAACCAGGGACAGGAATAATAGAAAGATTTAGCTCAGTCAGAGTAAGTATATCAGGACTGTTCTAGAGAGATTTTGCATGAATGATTGCAAGTAGCTAGTTGTTCCAGCCATGCAGGGAATGAGGCTATATGTTGAAGACTATCTAAAATCTCCTAATGAGATGGACATGACCAGTGTAGCCTATGCTAGTGTGGTTGGCAGTCTTATGTATGAAATGGTCTGTACAAGGCCAGACATTGCCCAAGCAGTGGGAGTTCTTAGTCGGTTTATGGCTAATCCTGGAAGGACACATTAGGATGCTATAAAGAGAGTTTTCAGATATTTGAAAGGCACTTCAGATTTTGCTTTGTATTACCATGGGAACCTAATTGAATCACAAAGGACTCTTAGTATTTGAGGCTATGTGGATTCTGATTGGGCAAGGGACATTGACAGTGAGATGTCCACCAGTGGATATACTTTCATGTTGAATGGTGGTCCAGTGAGTTGGATGAGTAAGCGGCAGGTTGTAGTCGCTTTGTCCACTATGGAGGCTGAATATATGGCAGCTACACATGCTTGTAAAGAAGCAGTTTGGTTGAAACATTTGTGTTCTAACATTGGTTTTGATGAAGGGAAAATAACTATTTTATGTGAGAGTCAGAGTGCAATTTGTCTGGAAAAGAATCCTACTTTACATGCTAGGACAAAACATATAGATGTACAGTACCACTTTGTACAAGCTATGGTGGAGGATGGAAAGATCAGTTTGGAAAAAGTTGATATTCTGGAGAATCTTGCAGATGCATTGACGAAGCCAATGAGCGGAGACAAGTTCAGGTGGTGTGCTAGTTCGATGGGCCTTAGTTCCCATGATTTTTAGTAGGTTCATTGTGCTCTGGAGGTGTCTGTGTGATCTTCATCAAGTGAGAGATTGTTGGAAATGTGTGCCTTAATCTCACAGGCTGAAACCTCTATTAGAGCCAAGTCAGTGTGACATCTTCATTGTCTAGCCGACTAGCAGTTGAAACTTTGTTGAAATAATTCAGGTCGCTGTGACCTTGCTTCAGTCTCACCAAAGAGGTCTATCACTATGAAATTTCATTCGATATAACCTCTCACCGCCCATGGAGACCTCTTGTCGACTGATGGCATTTATCGGATAACAGGGAGAGTCTCAGATGTTCGCTATGAGCTCTCAGTGAAGAAGGAAAGTCTCGCCAACAACGTTTTTGTTGAAGTCTTCAAGGAGAGTCTTGGGTGCTTGGCAAGAAGTCTTACTGATATGGATGTCTCGCCGACAACGTTTAGTTTGAAGTCATTAGGGAAACTCTCACCGAAAGGTTTTTTTTTATATGATGTCACATCAAATATCAGAAGTCTCACCAGAATTGTTACACTTGGAGTCTTCTCTGTAACACAGAGGCTTCACTAAGAACTCCTGGCCACAGCGATATGTCTCACCGGTGGTATACATTTAGTGGTCTCGGGGTAACTTGGAGAAATCGGTAAGAACTCTCAGCGAAGAGTGGTAAGTCTTGCCAACTGTTCGGTGCTCGATGTAACTAAAGGGGTCTTAGTGTGAAGTCTCACTGACGAATGAAATTCTAGCCAACTGTTGATCACTTCAGAGAAAGTCTCAAGAGCTCGGTGTGATGTCTTGGCAAAAGACGATAGTCTTGCTGATGTAAATTCTACTGTCTATGTGACTTTTGAGTCTTGATATGATCTCTCAGTAAAAGATGATTGTCTTACCAAATGGAAAACTCGCATCTGTGTGACTTTGAAGCTTTGGTATGATTTTTCACCTATAGTGATAAGGCTTGGTGACATGGCGAAGATTGAGTGGTATCTCTCTGGACTCGATGTAACATCTTGGCGATAAGGATGACTCTTGGCGACATCGATGGTGAAGCCTTTGGGCATCGGGGAGACACAGTTAGTGTCTCACCAACATGCCAACACAGATTGAAGCCTTTTGACCGAGTGAAGACTATCCTATGTGGCTTGTTGTCGACCAATCAGAGAAGCCAAATGGGAACTGTTGGAAGATAGTTCGTTGTGGCAGTTCTGAGAGGAAGCTCGACAGACAGGGGTGGCATGGATTTACTCTGCAGTTGAAGATTGTAACTGGTTCGATGGATCAACGGATTGTTGTGTGATTGTATAATCAGTAGATGAATTATATTCTTTGAAGTCTGTAACTTGAAGGTTCCTGTATAAGATTGATCATTGTGAAAGCTGTTGTAATCTGGCATCAGAAAGATAAGTCAGAACTCTATATGTAATTATTTGTTACTGTAATACAAAGTGACTTCTCTTGGTGTGGTGGGTTTTTCTCCCATAAGGGTTTTCCCACATATATTTGGTGTTCATATTTGTTTGTCTAATTCTCTTTTTTTGCTATTTATTTCAAAGTGCATCTTAATTGAACTGTAATTGAAAATTTTAAAAGAGTCTCTACATTCTTCCTTGAGGATTTTGACGTTAGGAGAGTTGCTTCTGCATTTAGCTTTCCTTACACTAGTAGCATTTTCAGCACAACATGAAAGACAAGATTATAATTACTTTTAGTTAGAGAATTAAGGTTAGGGTTAGATATATATTTAGTTAGGGTTGGGGTTAAAAATAGTGTCAGTGTTAGTTTTACGATAGAGTTTAGGTTTAGAGTTAGAGTGAAAATTATTGTTGAGATTAAATCATAACCCTAATCTAACCTTAACCTTAAATGTAATTGAACCCTAACCCTATTTTTAATTGAACTTTAACTATAACCCCAACCCTAACCCTATCATTGAACCCAAGCTTTATCCTTGAACCCCAACTCTAATTAAATGGTAAACCTAACCTAACCTTAACCCTAATGTTAATCCCAACCCTAAGTCTATCTATAATTATAATCATAACCCTTCTCATTCTAACCCTAATTATAATATTAATTATAACTCCAACACAAACCATAATTCTAGGGTATGTGCAGGATCATGATGGGCCAAAAAGTGGCAATATTATTGGTATTTGTAGGCTGTGTGGCTGACGACTTTTTTTTAATCCAAAATTGATGAAACGAAAATGGTTTTTAGAGGATATTCTAAGCTTTCCACCAATATAAATTATGCTTTAATTTGAATTTAATAAATAATTATTATTTATTTTCTATTAGAATTAAAACTAAAGTCCTAATCGATAGGTTGATTGAAAAACATCTATAACTTTCAAACGATATCATATTTTTTGAATCTAAAATATGCATCACATTCTATGCTTTACATAATCTAGGATTAAAAAAAGAAAAATTAAATTTCATGAAGTTTTGACCAAGTTAAGGTGGTCAGACAAACAAGTTTTTATATTTTTTAAAAGTTGTAAGAAAAAAATCATAATTAATTGTTTACTTGGAAAAAAATTACAAAAAAATCTGCATCACATCTAGACATGAGTCCTCTACTTATGTATAAAATCTTATAAAAAAATATTATGATTTTATTATGGTTAGGGTGGTCACACAGACACCTACTTGTTATTTTTCCCTGAAATTTAAGTACTACTACATTGAAATTTCAAATTTTCACTAAATAGATTTTATTTATTTTTAAATAAACCTAGTAGTTTTGAAACTAAATCTAATTTTCTATAGATTCTATTCTTATATATTTTTTAAATAATATAGATAATTATTCAACTTGTTATGTCAAGTTTCCTAACACTGATTTTTCTAAATTTTCTGCCACTTAAGGGCCTATTTTTTCCATGATGATCTTGCACATACCCTCTAATGCTATTCATAATCCTTAGTGTAACACTAACCATAGTTCTCATGACAACCTTAACTCTAATTATAACCCTAATCAAACCCCGACCTTAACCTTAACCCTAACCTTGAGCTTAATTAAACCCTAACCTTAACCTTAAGGTTGAGCTTAATTAAATCAAGATCCCAGCTCTAACCCCAAACTCATATATGTGAGATAATTATAATTTACCAAAACCCTAACCATAATTGAATCATAATCCTAATTGAAATATAATCATACCTTTAATTGAACCCTAACCCTAATTGAAACGTAATTTTAACCCTAAGCCTAATTGAACCCTATTTTTAACTCTTAAGACTAATTAAACACTATTTCTAACCCTAACCCTAAGCCCATCTAAATCCTACCCCTAATTGAACCGTAACCCTAATTGAATCATATTTAAACCCTAACCCTTAATGAGCAATAACCCTAATTAAACCCTAACACAATTGAACCATAATTCTAACCCTAATTTAATACTAACACTAACCCTAATCCTAATTTTTGGAAATAGGATGCCATTTAATTGCAAATCCTAGACATTAATTATTTCATGTATCTCCTAGGTTTTTGGAATGTGTTCAACAACTCTAAGATTATGATGAGATTAATTATTTGGATGAAATAAATCATGAAATTGACATTTGTAGTTATTCCTAAATAATAGGAACATGTGGGTGCACACATGGTAAGGTGACACTCACCTTGTGTTCAGTTAACTATACAGAGTAACAGTTAACACTTCTGAATGCATGTAAAGATCCTAGAAGTTAAGATTTTATGTTTGCATGTTTGAAGTTTAGTTTAGTTTAGTTCAGATCAGATCAGTTCAATTTAGTTTAGTTCAGTTCATTTTAGTTCAGAATCAGTTTAGTTTAGTTTAGTTTAGTTTAGTTTAGTTTAGTTTAGTTCAGTTCAGTTCAGTTACGGTTCAGTTATCTTCAGTTGCATGCATGTTGGTTATTTTGAGTTGCATGTAGTTAGCTTCAGTTAAATTGGAATGCATAGCTAATAACATTGAGTTGTATGACATTGTGAGTGTGCTTTTGAAATCTGCAAACACTAACTTCAAACTTGGGTTAGTACCTACAAATCCCTTAAGAAACACTCCTATGAAATACCTTGCAAATGCTTCAAAAATGCAACAAAGGATGAAATAAAACTAAAAGCATTATGAAAGAAACCACAAGTTACCTATTCCATAGTGGATTGGTGTCACATGTGCTAGTGACCCTTTCCCAATCCTTGATCAAAGCTCAAGATGATGTAAATGCAATAGAAATGATGAGCAAGATGAGTTCTCAAATTAAGAGAGTAACCTTGCATAAAAGTTGTGGATTGATGAATGAGGATTAAGCATTCTTTTATAGATTTTATTGATGAGAGATTGGCCAAGATGGTGAATGTGGGACTAAAGATCCTCCAATGAGAAAGGACACTTGTCAAGTGATAATAGGAAAATGAATGTGCAAAATTTGGGAAGAGTGTCCATGAGAGGGAGAATTTGAATTCAAATTTTGCAATAAATTTAGAGAGGGGGACAAGAAAGAAGAGCAATAAATGCTATGTTGGAGCGACAAATCAACTTGTCATGTTGAGGGAAAATGAGGGTTTTTTAATAAATCAATAAAATTGATTTATTTTTTACAAGTGGCTAAATCTAGATAATGCAAGTGGGTGAGATTAGCATTTAATCAGGATTAGATTAAATAAATGATGATTATGTTAGTTTAACTTTCATGATTTAAATATTTGATTTATTTAAATAAGAAAATGATGAAATATGGATTGGATTTAATTAAATAAATATTTGATTTATTTAATTAAAGGGATGATGTTTAATGTTTTATTTAATTTTGAATGAATGACCTTAGGAGATGGGAATTAATGAAATTACCTGATAAATGAATGAAGGTGAATATGATCAATCAATGAATGGACCTAATGCAAAATCTAGTTTAGTTAATGAATGAACCTAATCAAATGCAGAATGTTAATTTTTCAAGTCTACATTTTGCCCCTCTTTGAAGCAATGTACTTGTTGCATTGGTTCAAAGAATAAACTTGCCACGATCAAAATAAAAAAAAATCTATTTTTTCGGATGCCCCAGTAGAAAGTACACTGGTACATTGCCCCCTCGAGAGATCAAGTGAAAAGATTCAATTTGAGGGTCAATCTCACGATAAAGAGGTTCAAAATGGGTGGTTATGGACGATGATGCAAATGAGATGGTTTTAAGATGCTTAGAATAACAAATCTATATTACCCTAAACAACTTAAATAATTACATGATGCAAGATGGATGAGACTGATGATGTGATGTGTTGTGATTATGCAGTGATGATTTATGAGATGCTTAGACTAATAGATCTATATTATGATGATGATTATGCATGTGAGATGATATGACGAATACTGATGATTTATGGATGCAAGGTGAATGTATAATGGATGCATGATGGATGTATTGGTGATGATGATTAACTATTCATGATGTGATGTTAGTGTGGAAAATGAAGAAATTAGATGATGACAAGAGGATCCAACAAGCCAACATTATGAGAGATGATGATGAGAAATGATGATAAGAAATGATGATGATAGATGGATGATTTGCTTATCAAGGATTGGGATTTTAAAAGGGTCACTTACTTGATGTTTGATAACACACCTAAGCACGATGCATCGAGGTATAAAGGACCAGGATGGCGTTGTACTTAGTGTGATGGACTTTGACTTGACAAATAGATAGGAGTATTCTTGTTCACACCTGACATATGGAAACCTTACTAGGATGCACTTTAGAAGTTTCAAACATCTCGGACCAAAACATGGAAAGGTATAACCAATCAATGCAATAATCAACAATTTGTCTAAAAAATCCTCTATACATATCTAACAAAGCAAGTATTCGCCAAGTTATTTTACAAGAATTTCCAACAAGCACAGTAGAAAAAAGAATGATGATCGTTGCCCCATTCCTATCTCTCTAAATCCTTCATTCGGATATCATCAAGAGGTCCTTGGATTGAGCACAATAAGATAAGTCAAAATAAAAAGGTAAAGCACACAAACAAGTTGATGTTCTTCAATACAGCTAACCAAAAGGGAATGTTTTTTTAAGGATAAGGACCGAAACTTATTGCCAAAAGATAATGCCCATTGTAGGAAGGATACATCCTAGGACATGTTAGTGGATGGCGGCATGTCATTTCGTTTATCCAAAGTGTTCTTTCAAATAAATAATATCCCTTGTAGGAAGGATTCATCTTAGGACATGATGTTATCATACGATTGATATGGGACTGTTTGGATGATGGACTATTGACACAAAGACCTGATCAACTTGTTTACGTACTGACTAAGACTTGAGACTTGATGCTTTTAAGTTTTTACTCTTTTAAGCTGCTAGACTTCTTTCTAATTGTTTCGCTAAAGGTTGAGGATGACGATCAGTTTATTATGAATGGTGTTTATTATAGGTGCAAGCGAGATGAGGCAGATGGATTTTTTCAAGTATTTGGATGTTTTTGACATTTTGCAATGTTTTGAGGCTATTTTTGGTATTTTTTGAGGTTTACAAATGTTTTGATTTTTGATTTTCCAATGTTTTTTGGGATTTTCTGAGATTTTGACCAAGATACTAACCTAAAGACCTATCCTAGGGGCCTCGGGGGCCGATCAACAGATTAGTCTTTCCTACGTTATACACGCAGAGACCATGTAGTTCGACTGATGACTTGACTGATTTACAGATGGAGATATACATGATGAATTGTCAGTTTATTATGACAGACTCCTAAAGGACTGACATAAATGTCTCAGGGGATGATCAAAGATCAACCTTGCCTATGTTCAAGCTCAGAGACGATGTAGTTCGACAAGACAACCTTATTTTTGGCTTTTTGAATGACCTTTTGACCTATTTTTGGATTTTGATATGTTTTGAATGTTTTTGGATTTTCTGATTTTCTGAATTTTTTGGATTTTTGATATGATTTGGATGTTTTTGGCTTTTGATGTCTCAGGGGCTAATCAAAGATGAGCCTTGACTATGTTTAAGCTCAAAGATGATGTAGTTTGGATTTATGTGTTTTTGAGGTTTTTTTACTTTTATGAATGTTTTTTGGATTTTTCAATGTTTTCGATGTTTTTGGATTTTTTGGATTTTCTGATGTTTTTGAATTTTTGCATGATTTTGAGGACTTTAAGACCATACACGAATCCGATCCGATGATAACATGCCCCCAACGTGATGCAATAGACTACCCCAATACAGGCAGGACAAACTGACCTTGAGGATGGGCCGAGTAGTACTAGGAGGGATCATGTTACGAACACAGGACCTAGCTATGGTGCGAATGCGAATGGATGTGTGATGTATGGAGATATGGATGTGATGGATAGATGAAAGTGAAATGGATGGATGATGCAGATCGAGCCATAAAGATCCTAGTGGATGGAAAGTGCTTATTTACACAAGGCACTTGTTTGCCAGGTTTTTGCCCAGGTACCTGCCCAAAGTGCCACCAAAGTGGTTTTCACTAGAGGACGATTTTTTCTCTTTACTATTTTTTATCCTTTTTCTGATTTCTTTTGGATTTTTCTACTTTTTTAATTTTTTTGTTGTTACCAGGAAGCCTCTTTGCTAGGTTTTCGCCAAAGTAACCATTTTTTTAGGACTTTTTCTGATTTTTTTTGGATTTTTTGGTTTTATACCCGAAAGAATTAGGCATAAAACTTTTTGAGATGGGAGCTATTCATGGGCTTCTACAGAGGTTCCCCTTAGAGTGTTGATAGTTGATATGCCTCTGATTTATAGCTTGCTGTGACAATGAAAGGCCCTAACCAATTAGGTTTGAACTTGCCTTTGCTGCTGGGATTTGGGACATTCTTTTGATTTTCTTTTAAGACCAATTCTTCAACTTGGAAAGTCCTACTTCTGATCTTCTTGTTGTAGCTTCGTTTGAGTCTATCTTGATAGACTTGCAGATGATTCAAAGCATCTATGCGTCTCTCATCCAGTAACTCCAGCTTGTTTAATCTTGATACTCGATAGTCCTCATCAATGATGAGATTTTGCAATGATATTCTAAGGGATGGGAGCTCGATCTCAATGGGGAGTATGACCTTTGATCCATAGACCAAGGAGAATGGGGTGGCACCTATGGGTGTGCGGATGCTAGTTCGATAAGCCTAGAGAGTAGGATTAAGCTGCAAGTGCCAGTCACGACCTACATCATTGACTATTTTCTTGAGGATTTTTAGGATGGTTTTGTTCGTGGCTTCTACTTGGCCATTGCCTTAGGGATAGTATGGGATGGAGAAGCGATGCTAGATTTTGAATTTCTCACACAAGTCATGAACCTCCTTGGTTCTTGAATGGTGTCCCATTATTTGAGATAATGGCTTGTGGAACACCGTAACGATAGATGAGATAGTTCAGCATAAATTTTGAGATCTGCTTTCCAGTGATATACGTCATGGGTATGGCTTCCACCCACTTTGTGAAGTACTTAGTTGTAGTTATAATGAATTTGTGGCCATTGGATGAGGTGGGTGAGATTTTTCCAATAAGATCAAGTCCCCATTGTGAGAAGGGCCATGGTGTGATAATTGGGTGAAGCTCTTGAGCTGGAGCATGGATGAGGTCCCCATGCTACTAACATTGTAAACACCTTTTAGCGTGATCATGTGCTTCTTGATCCATTGTGGGCCAATAGTACCCTAGCCTTAATAGTTTCTTGGCTATGGTCATCCCACTTGAGTGTGAGCCACAGATACCATTATGAACCTCGGTTAGAGCGGTTAATGCCTCAACATTTAGACAGTGCAATAAGGTACCTTCCATGCTTCTACGGTATAAGGTATCACCTAGGATGACAAATCTGGATGCCTTTTTGATAAAGGTTCATTTTAGGCTCGATGGTAGGTCAGTGGGTATGACTCATATGTGAAGATATGTATAGATGTCATGATACCAAGGATCGCTAGGACCAATGATTTGACACACATATTCTGATTCTGGTATCTCGAATGTGGGAACAAGAAGCTGCTCGATCAAAAAATCGTATTTCGGTACATTGTGAGGGATGTCTACTAGAGACCCAATTGTAGCCATGGCATCAGCAGCTCTGTTGTTGGTTCTTTGAATCTGCTCAAATGTTATGTCGATGAAGGATTCCTTTAGAGTCTCCACCAATTTTTTGTATGGGGTAAGTTTGTCATCCTTAGTCTGATATTCATTATTGACTTGATTTATGATCAACTGAGAGTCTCCATAGACCTTGAGAGCTATGATATTCCATTGGACTACTATCTTGAGGCCTATAGTCAAAGCCTCGTATTCTTTGATGTTGTTAGTGCAAGGAAATGCCAATTTGTATGACTTTGGTATGCAGTCCCCTTGTGGAGTGATGAAGAAGACACCAGCTCTTGATTCATGCTATGTGTATGAGCCATCGAAGTATAATTTCCAGTGATCGGCTACATTGAGGTTAAAGATGGATTCATTTGGAAATTCTGAAACAAGAGGGTTCTCAGAATACATGGGTGCTTTTACTAGTTGATCTGCAATAACTTGACCTTTGATGGCTTTCCGCTCTACATACTCGATGTCATACTTGGACAATAGCATTACCCACTTTTCCATTCTGCTCGTGAGCATTGCCTTGGATAGGAGATACTTGAGGGGGTCAATTTTCGCAATGAGCTTTATCTTGTGTGCCAGCATGTAATGTCTAAATTTTTGGGATGCAAACACTACTATGAGGCAAGCTTTCTTGATGAAGGAGTAATTTAGCACATGAATGACCATTGTCCTGTATATATAGTAGATGGCCCTCTATGTTCCATTTTCATCAGGTTGAGCAAGAAGAGCTCCAAGGGCTATTGTTGTTGCTGACACATATAAGATCAATGGCTTCTTTGGAATAGGTGGCATTAACACTGGTGGTGTCAGTAGGTATTCCTTGATTTTGTTAAATGCTTCTTCACATTTTGCATCCCATTTGTATGCTACCCCCTTGTGGAGTAGGTGAGAGTATGGGTTCTGCTTGTCTGCCAGTTGTGCTATGAACCATCAGATGGATTGGAGCCTTCCTTGGAGGCCTCTCAGTTGTTTTAGATTCCTTGGTGCTTCCATCTCAAGGATTGCTTTCACTTTTTCTGGATCCACTTTGATACCCCTCATGGACACTATGTATCCTAGCAATTTGCCTGATTGTACACCAAAGACACACTTCTTGGGATTTAATCTGACCTTGTATTCCTCCAATTTGTCAAAGATAGCACTTAGGGTTGCTATATGATCTTGTCTTTTTCTTGATTTAGCTAGGATGTTATCCACATAGTCTTCGATTGTTTTTTGAATCATATCATTAAATATCAGCATCATGGCCCTTTGATAGGTTGCTCCTACATTCTTTCGGCCGAATGGCATCATGTTCCAGCAGTAGGTTCCCCATGGGCAAGTGAAAGCCATCTTGTGTTGATCTTCTTTTGCTATCATAATCTGGTTGTATCCTAAAAATCTGTCCATTAGTGATAGAATCTCATGTCTTGCTGTCATGTCTACAATCATGTCGATATTGGGAAGCGGGGAATCATCCTTGGGGCATGCCTTGTTCAAATCTTTGAAGTGTGTATAGATTCTAATGGCTCCGTCAGGTTTTGGAATAGGTACCAAATTTGACACCCATTCTGGATAATCAATTGGTCGTATGAATCTTGCATCTAACAATTTTTTGAGCTCCATTTTGACTAACAAAGCGATTTGAGGATGCATTTTGTGAAGCGTCTGTCTGACAGGTTTTGCATCTGGATACACTGCTAAGTGGTGGACCATAGTCTTTGGATCAAGCCTTGGCATACCAGCATAGCTCCATGCAAAGTTTATTTGTCTTTCCCTTGGGAATGTTGCTAGGAGTTCTTGCTCTTCTGATAATAGTGATTCCGCATAGAATGTGATATACAGGGTCTCCTCTGTTCCTAGGTTGATTGGGTTGTATTTTTCAGCCAAGACTGCTGACTTCTCTTGATGAATAGTTCTTAGGGGAAGATTGAATCCTTCATGCTCAGGCGCCTCAAAGAGGTTTTCACCGTTGGATAGGTCCTTTCTTTTTACTATTTTCTTGTCAGAGAGTACCATGGTGTGGTTTTCACTCAAGGACTTGGATATGATTCTTAGTTTCTCACTTTTGTGACTAAAGGATTCAATCATTTCCCTGTAATAGGTGTGTGTGTCCAACTCCATTATGAATCCTACATTGTGATCTCCATCTGGAATGTTATCCCTCAACCCCATGAATTCTAAGAGTGCCTCATCATTTTTGAATGTATTGAGAACCGGTGGTCCTCATTGGTCATAGTCGATCAGTTGGGGGTAGACTAAGTGGATCTCATGATTTTGACTATCTGGTTCAAAGGATATGGTACTAATCATACACAGGGCAGTATCTTCGAATAGCCTAGGTAGATTGGATAAGGTATCTTCATCATCGCTACTAATATAGGGCTCAGTTATGAAATTATGTGTGTCGCTACTTGTGACTATTAGTGAGTATATTTGTACTAGCACTGGCTGAGGAGAGACATTAGCAGCTCTAACCAAAGGACCTTGGCTATGTATGGTTATTCTCAAAGGGGTACATCCAAGACCAAGATTTGTTATGGGTTGCATCTCCGACATGATAGGTATTATGAGGTCATTGTCATTTTGTCCCAATCTTTGGTTTCTATCGTAACCCATCACAAACATCATTTGTAGGCCCCTACTTCTTTCATCCATTGGTAATTCAGGTGTCGGTCTTTCATCTCGATACAACATGTGAGATGGATCTGCTTCAATTACGTCATGGCCAAGGTCTCCCCATCTTGTGAATTCAGGATAATTTTGAGGATAGGTTTGTGATGTGGGAGCTTGATTTTCTTGTGGGCATCCTCATGATCTTGGAGATTGTGGTAACTCTCCTATCACAAAAGCATTGTTAGGGAGCCTATAACTTCCACAACCATCCTCCTGGATGATGAGCTTGATATCAGATATGGTGGGAATGGTGGGTGTCTCTGTCACAGAAGTGGACGTGAGAGTGGCAGGATCGATGTATGATGTGGATGGGCCCTCATCATTTTTCGGCACTTGGGGGATTTTTTAATATTTGGCTTCAAGGTTCTTGCAGTATGAAAATGGCTTAGGATCTCCATGGACGATAACCTCTTGTCCATTATCTATGAATTTCACACATTGGTGGAAGGTTGATGCTATGGCTTTCATCGCATGAATCCATGGGCGTCCCAGGAGGATATTGTATGGCAATTCGAGGTCCAAGACCTGACATGTGGTTTCCATGAGTGTTGGCCCTACTTGGATAGGGAGCTTAATTGTGCCTTGAGACACTCTTCCTTGGTCATCATATGCTCTTATTGTGATGCCCTTGCCTTTGTCGATGGAATCTTCTGATATTTTCAACTGTTTGATGAGGCTAAGAGAATAAATGTTCAAACCTGCACCTCCATCCACCAAGACCCTTTTGATTTTGCTCTTGTTCATAATGACCTCCAAGTGTAGTGCGCGATTGTGAGATGGTTGGGCAGGAAAATCTTGGTCAGAAAACGTAAGGAGATTAGGTGTTATGATGTTTCCGACCATAGCTTGGAATTGTTCTGCATCGAGGTTTGCGGGGATAGTGGATGAGGCTAATGCTTCCTCAAGGATCTTTTTATGTGCTGATGAGATTTTTAACAACTCCATGATGGAGATGTGTGTTGGTATTCTTTTGAGTTGGTCTACAACATTGTAGCTATATGGAATGGCTCTTGATGTAGGAACTCTATTTGGTTGGGATGATCTTGCAATGGTGACTTTTCCGCCTCTTGTGCTGACTCCACAATCTTCGACATGGGCGCCCTTGATGGTGATGACCATACAGTCTTCATTTAGGGAGGCAACCACTATTTCGTATACATGATTTACACTGCCTTTTCCTTTATCCTTGTTATTCCCTTTGTTGCCATGATTCGGCATCGGATTCATGTAGATTTTAAGATCCTGATTCCCAATAGGTGTTTCCACATTTATGATTCTTTTGTTGATAAGATCTTGGATGATGTTCTTGAGTCTCATACAATTGTTTATGGTGTGGCCTTTGATTTTTTGGAACTCACATAGTTTATTTTCATTGTACCAAGGAGGTTTGACATCAGGTTCTTGATAATTATCAAATGTAGGAGCTTGGATGAGTTTTTTGTCGATTAGGATTTTCATGATATCCTCAAGTGGTTCCCCCAAAGTAGTGTATTTTTGTTTGGGGTATGTTTTGCGTTGAGGTGGTCCTCTTTGGTCATTGACATTATTGATGGTGGGATTATTGGGTTGGTATGTTGTATGATGAGTGTTTTGGCATTGTGGTTGGATTTGCGGTGCGGGTGTATTTTGGCGTGGACCACTAATGACCACCTTGGCATCTACGACACCATCATTAGTAATGTTCTTATTTCTTTCCCACGTACGAGGTTTGTCATTGTAATTTGAGGATGGGCAGTTATTTTGCAGTTCATGATATGACGTTGATTCAGTGAGTTGAGTCACAAGGGCTTTTTCGATGCTGAGCACCTTGGAGATCAATTGTTCATATGTAGTGATACCCTAAACCTTGAGATGGAATGATAGGTGACTTTCAAGGTTGGCTATGATTGTGCAGACTTCTTGTTCTTCTGGCATGGTCCATTTGCTCCGATTGGACTTGGATTGCCATCATTGAAGGAATGAAGTGAAAGATTCATTCTTTCCTTATTTTAGAGCATATAGTTCTTCGAGACTAACATCCATTGTAATGTTACATGCATAGTTTCTAATGAATTCATCTCTAATTTCCTGGAATGTTCTAATGCCTGAGGGTAAGCGAGAGAACCATTCTATAGAATTGCCTACCAAGCTCCTAGGGAATAGCCGCATTAGATAAGTATCATCATATGCAACCTCCATATAATGAACCTAGAATTCCTTAATGTGATCTTCAGGGTTTCCCATCCCTTGATATTTGTCAAATTTAGGGATCTCAAATCCCTTAGGGAATGGTTTCATGTCTAGGCTCCTATCAAATGGATAGGGACACAAGTTGCTCTGCGTTTTGGTTGTTCGCCCTAATTGAAGGTCGAGAACTTGTTGTGATAACAACCTGAGTTGTGTCGTTACATCACTTTATGGATTAGGGGGTGGGATGAATGTGTTTTGAGTTGTTGCAATCATGGTTTGGATGGATGGATTGGTCAATGCATTGTTCGATGGTATCGGTATGTTGTGGCAGGTGAAGTAGGCTCCTACTTGCTTTTGGATGAACAATGCTTGTTGTTGATCTTGTTGTCGTTGCACTTGTTGTTGTTCCAACAACACTTGTTGTTGTGCTTGTTGCTACGCTTGCTGTTGTTCCAACAATGCTTGTTGTTCTGCTTGTTGTTGTTCCCACAATGCTTGTTGTTGGGCTACCAATTTTGTTGCTTCTTGTTGCTCTTGGTATTGCTTTAGTGCTTGCTGATATGCTTGGATTTGTGCTACTTGTGCAAGAAGTTGTGCTTAAGCTTGTGCTTGTTGTGCTTGTGCTTGAGCTTGCCCTTGTGCTGCTTATTGCTGCAATAAAAGTTGTGCTTGAGCGACTCTTTGTGTTTGCAATGCTTGTGCAGCTTGGGTGGCTTGTTGTTGTTGTTGCAATAAAGCTTGGGCTTGTTGTGCTTGTTGCATTTGTAATGCGGCTTGTGCAGCTTTGGCAGCTTGAGCAGCTTGTTGCACGGCTTTTTGTTTTTGCACTTGTTGGTATCCTCTTTGAAAAGCAGCTTGCAATGCTGTGTCAAATTGGTTTGATGTGGTGAACGTTGGTGGTGGTGGAGGTGGTGGTGGATTTGGAATGGTGGTAGATGATGATGTTGTGTTGATTATTTGGTTGGTGGATGGTGTTGTTATGTTGATTATGTGATTGGTGGATGGTGTTGTTCATGTGGTAAGTGGCGCCGTTGATGTGATTGGCCCTTGAGAGACCATACTTTGCAATGTTGTGGGGGTGTTTGATGATGTTGCCATTGCTTGTGTGTTTGTCGTTTGTTTTTGTGATGTCAACAATAAGTTTTGAGCATTTGGAAGAATGTTTTGATTAATGGTTGGGATGTTGTTTTGACTGATACTTGGTAGAGGGGGAAGCCCTAAACCAAGGAGTGGTGTTGATGACAATGGTGATGGTGGGAAAGGTGTTAATGTAAGGGGGGTGAATCCTTGTGAGAGTGTTATGGTGTTGAAAATGCCCCCTGGTCCGAACATGTCTCCCTCCTCTTGTGAATTTTTGAGGAGGGGGATTTGAGGTGCTCCATGAAAAGATGTTGATGATGGGTCATAATGTAAAGTGAGAGGAAATTTTTTTTGTAATGGATTATGGGGGATGTTTTGTTCCAATGTGGTGTTTACATCCATGTTTTGATTATTAACAAGGGGATGTGATTGAAGAGTATTGAGAAATGTGTTTCCCTTGTTAACGTTGGGTTGAGTTGGAGAAAATAATGTTGTGATTTGCGGGATATTTTCTGTGATGTTTTGAGATGGGGGTGTAGATGAAATGGGGATGGTGGATGAGATTGGTGGAAAAGATATCTCTACTATAGTGCTCACATTAAAATTCAAAGGCAACTTGGCCCCTTGTTTTGCTAGTTCAAGCATGTACAACGAAGGGTTAAGTCTCATCATGATATTGATGATTCTATGGTTGTCCGGATTTTGGAGCATTTCAGCTCTTTCTTCGTGAGACATTCCAAAGGTAGGATCCTCCCCTTGGGTTTCCTCTTGTGGTTTTTGCGATGATGTTGGAAGGCTAATTGTGAGATTTCCATCCCCAATGGGATTCATTTCAGGAGTGGTTTGGCTAAGATCACTTGAAGCAGGTGTTTCTTTGTTGGCTTCCATACTCTTCTTGTATTGAGATCTAGTTAGAACCATAAAAACGGGGATCAAAGGTGATGATATGATGATGAATGATATGAATGTTTTGGCTTTTGATAAATCTTGAATGAGACACTAGGCTTTAGGACTTGGATTTGATTGGATTTCGGTTTTGGGATTTTGTCTTTGACTTTGATTTTGATTTTGTTTTGGATTTTGAAAAAAAGGAACCCTAATATGTTTGATAATGATCTAAGGGATGGATTCGTTCAGAGGATGACTATTTGAATATGTGTGAAGAGAAGGATGCATCTATCCACACCTATTCAAATAAGATGATAGCTTTTTCCATGCATATGGAGAAGGATTCATCTACATATACTAAGCTAGGCAAGATGATTTGGATAACTTTGACTAAGTATATGCAAAAGGATGCATTTACACATTCCTAGCCAAAGTTGTTTTGATAAATGTTTTCAAGGACTTGGTCACAATGTTTTTGGATGATTTTGATTTTTTTCCACAAAGCCTAGTATCAAGGATAACTTCAAGATTTTCCAAAAGATGATTTGTGAAATGGATTTGATGTTTTGAAAGATGGATGAAAGAGGATTGATTTGTTTTGATCCTTAGGTGAACCTTAAAAAGACACTTTGTTTTCCTAGACCTAGGTATTGAAGAGCATGCAAATGCTTCCTAAAGACCTTTGTAACCAAGGATTGATTTCTTTTGGACATTCATTTTCGGGTTTCCAATGATTTTTGCTTTGGGATTTGTGAGTCTCCAATCACACATGAAAATTCATTTTTCTTAGCTTTGCTTAATGGCTTTATTTTACCAAAAACACTTTCTTTGATTAAGTTTTCAAACTAAGATATCCAATGTCTTAATTTCTTCAAACTCCACAAGATATGTTATGTGGAAATTTAATGAACATAAGGCAAGGGTTTCCTATTGTTTACTTAAGGAGATAAATTGAGATATAATCCAATGTTTAGAAATCTCTAAGGATGTGAATCCCAAGGGAAAGAAATAACATATGGATTGAGTCAATGGCATTTATCTCCAAAAGGGTTTGAGATTTGAATGATATTATTAAGTGTTTGTTTGCAAATGTTTTCGAATAAAGCACTGTGTTTTCAAACCAAGACAAGTACAAGCCATATGGATGTGTAAGACAATATTTGTTGAATCCCCACTTGGACAAGTCTAGCTACGCTTATCTTTAGTGAATGGTTAGATGCTTGACCCCACTGGCTCCCCTCCACAACACTCACTTATATGGGGCAGCCAAGCATCAACACCCATGAAACTCCCATGGCATGTTTTCCATTTCTACTAAAGAATGTAAAAGTGTGGGGCAGCTTCATAATGACCGTTCTTGCACCAACAAATAGATTAAGGATTTTGGAAAATTCTAGCACATGGGTTCTAGTAAGGACTTTCCATTTGTAGGAGTTGACCCAACATGGCAAGAGTCCCCTTTCAGATCCATCTTGTCGGAGTCAACCGCGTGATATTGGCATTTCTTCCAATATCCACATTTATATCTCGGCTATAATTACTCTTGGCTTTAGAGTGTTACTGGTTGAGTCATTCCCTTGGGTGAGTACTTTTTCCCCAAGGCAAGCCCTCTAAGATAAACAAAAGCAAGCAAAAACACAATCCATAACTTGATCAATCTTTGATGGCACAAAGAAAGAGAATATATGCAAAAATTCCCCTACTCACACTCACACAAGATATTGTTCAATTTTAAGCCCAAATCAAAGTGTGGAGGTGATCACTTTATCTTACGCCAAATCACCAAAAAGGCATTTTGATTCTCAAGATCACTTGGAAGTGTCAGAGAAGCACATACGTCCTTTTCAATGACATTAGTATTTATCCTTCCAAAGCAATTGTGAGTTCATTTTAAGCACCAAGATGAAGTGTGAGTTTTGATTGTTCAATTTGTTAATCCCAAACAAAATCTAGTAAGTTTGTAATCCTAAAGTTCGTTTTAGCCTTTGCAAAAAACAAAAGTTTTCTTTTTAAACCCAAATGAAAATTAGTGTCCTAAAATGAAAAGATAACAATTTCATGAAGAATTGTTAAACAAACACTTAAAGCATTTAAAAACACTTTGGTTTTTTCAAAATATCCTCCTCCTTTCATTTTCCTTTGCTAGCCTTCTCCTTGCTTTCCTTTGTTTGTACCTTTGTGCCTTTGTTGTTCGTTGTACCTATAAGATAAAAAGACAATTATGTGTGGTTCAAAATATTAAATTTGTCTAGATCATTAAATTCGAATAATAACATAATCTCAATTGCAAGAAAAAATAATTTGGATGATCATGACAATGAAAGAACATTTATAAGTGAACCTTTATTTTTCACAAACTTTAAAGCAAGCCTTAATCAGAAGTAAAGAGTTTTCCTAATAACAAGCAAAATTCTTTTCTATCAATAATATGAAAAGTTTCTCTAAGATGTGAAAGACTTTGCTAACAAGAATATTAAATGCATTTAATCTTATCACAAAATCATAAATTTTCCCACATCTTCTTCCAAACACAATCATTTAGAAATATTTCAACTCTTTAAAATAAAGTATCTCACAAGCCAAAATCATTAACGTTATAATTATTCCAGCTATGAATTCACAATGTCATTAATATAGGAAGCAAATTTAAAGACTTCGTGATTTTACAACTCTTGTCATATGTTGAAAATATATCCTCTCCTGACAATGTTACGCTAGCTCCTGGAAAAGCTAATATTAGTATATTAGAATTTAAGTCTTGAACTTATGAATGGAATTGTGCCATAAATCAATACCACATTAGTCAAAGAACATGACAGGAAACTAATCTTCACCAGGCTGCCTACTAATAAATGCACATGAGCTATCAACAATAACTAGTAATGGATCAGAGTAATGATTGATATGTTTCTTATTACCCAATAAGATACGAATGATATCGAATAAAGTTTCTTACAAAATTTTTTGATGCCCTGTCTATATCAGCCACAAGAATTGCCATGATTTAGGGGTAGTGTATAGATTCAAAAGATATACATGAAAAAAGCATTAATTAAGCCGAGTACTACTTTCTTTTCTTCCACGATACTCCACAAAAAATCAATGATAATCCCTCCTTCTGCCAATATGTGAGTGTGCTTTTGAAATCTGCAAACACTAACTTTAAATAAGGGTTAATACCTACAAATCCCTTAAGAAACACTCCTATGAAATACCTTGCAAATGCTTCAAAAATGCAACAAAGGATGAAATAAAACTAAAAGCATTATGAAAGCAACCACAAGTTACCTATTCCATAGTGGATTGGTGTCACATGTGCTAGTGACCCTTTCCCAATCCTTGATCAAAGCTCAAGATGATGTAAATGCAATGGAAATGATGAGCAAGATGAGTTCTCAAATTAAGAGAGTAACCTTGCATAAAATTTATGGATTGATGAATGAGGATTAAGCCTTCTTTTATAGATTTTGTTGATGAGAGATTGGCCAATATGGTGAATGTGGGACTAAAGATCCTCCAATGAGAAGAGGACACTTGTCAAGTGATGATAGGCCAATGAATGTGCAAAATTTGGGAAGAGTTCCCATGAGAGGGAGAATTTGAATTCAAATTTTGCAATAAATTTAGAGAGGGGGACAAGAAAGAAGAGCAATAAATGCTATGTTGGAGGGAAAAATCAACTTGTCATGTTGAGGGAAAATGAGGGTTTTTTAATAAATCAATAAAATTGATTTATTTGTGCAAGTGGCTAAATCTAGATAATGCAAGTGGGTGAGATTAGCATTTAATCAGGATTAGATTAAATAAATGATGATTTTGTTAGTTTAACTTTCATGATTTAAATATTTGATTTATTTAAATAAGAAAAGGATGAAATATGGATTGGATTTAATTAAATAAATGTTTGATTTATTTAATTAAAGGGATGATGTTTAATGTTTTATTTAATTTTGAATGAATGACCTTAGGAGATGGGAATTAATGAAATTACCTGATAAATGAATGAAGGTGAATCTGATCAATTGATGAATGGACCTAATATGAAATCTAGTTTAGTTAATGAATGAACCTAATCAAATGCAGAATGCTAATTTTGCATGTCTACAGACATATAACAGGGACTACATTGAGTTAACAGGGGATGACCATTCTTGCATGAATGGTGTTGAGTAAATGTTTCAGTTAACTAGAAATCACTTGGAACCAACTTGGGTGCCCAAGATGCTTTCTTGGATTTACCTCTCATGCATAAGATATTTTTGAAGGCTCAATTAAGTAGGATTACTTAACGGCACCAACTTTGAGGAAGAGCTTTGGAATTATCAACATAATGAAGGTTGAGTTGTAGCTTCAGTTTGGGATGCCCAAATGGATGAAGCACATGTTTTAGCATTGTTCTTCATGAGATAACCCTATTTGCATGAGATATGGCGTACCTTTTAAGGATAGGGCTTGTGCATTGTAATTGTAACTCATGTTGAGTTTACAAAGCTGATTAAAGCCTATTTATCTCAAGCAAGTTGAATGGAGTTGTGAGAGTCTGTTATTGTAGGTGTGAAGAAGATTGACAAAGACAGAAGAAGCATTCTCAAGAAAGAATTGGAGCTATTGTAATTCAGAGATTGAATAATAGAATAATTCTTGGTGGATTTTTTTCCCGAAAGGGTTTCTCCATGTTATATCTTGTGTGATCTTTCTAATATCCTGTCTAGTTCTTCTATCAACTTCTCTCTTCATTCTACAACAGTAAAATGAATTAATCAAGATAATCACCCACAAAGAATATATGTAACAAAGAAATAGCTTACTTAGATCAGGAATATTAAAGTTTTATAGAGTATTAAGCTAAGAAAAAACCTCATTTTTCAACACTAATAACATATTATTAGGGTTATATTTATTAATTTCTTAATATTAGTTTATAAATTCAACATTAATTATAAACATTTTAAAATAAATTAAGCATTTCAATCTAAAATTTTGATATTTGACATTACAAATAAAATTAAACTAAATTCTAATTTTTAAAATCCATTAAATATTTATTATCTATTTAGTTTTACTAATTATCTAATACAATACAATACAATTAAATTAAATATTCATTTTAAACTAATTAAACAATTATTAATTAGAATTTTATAATAAA
>VDFB02274714.1:29583029-29630092 GCA_007258455.2 Sequoia sempervirens | reverse complement strand
TTTGAAATTTCTGAGCATTGCACCACATAGCCTTGTGGTGTTTCCCCTGCAATATGTCAAACACCTAAAAATTATTACAATATCATCAGTCATAAACATATTTATTCTTGGCCAAATGTATGCAAAGAAAACAATCTCAACATATATATATATACATCAATAAAATTGAAAATAATTAAATAATATGGGTGATTAATATATTTATATGTACTTTTTTTATCTCTTAAACCATATGCTAAATCAATTTCCCTTTGTGTAACATTGGAATCTCCATTACGATGAGCTTCTTTAACCAATGAAGCCACACCTTCCCATGTTAATGCGCAACCAGATTGTTGACATCGTTCAATCCATACCATCATCCTAACGGCGATTGTTGGCGCACGGCAAATGTAGTGCATCCTAATTCCCTCAACCAATCAGACAAAAAAAAATTTGGAATTCACAAAATGACATATAATTAGTTAAATAATTAAGATACTCTAATTTTATTCTATAATTAATGTATATTGAAGATTAAAATTAAATAAGTACAATATACATAAAAACCATATGTAAAATGTATTCCAACTAATCTCTATGACCATCTTATAATTACCTCTAACTTTTCTCAATCTACCTTTCCCCAACAGGTACTCCCCTTCAAATTTGTTAATGGAGTTGGGATCCCAAATGTGATCTACATGGATCTTTGCTGCAAACTTAGGAAGATATTCACTAATGTACACCATGGTCTAGTATACCATATATTCCTCCACCATAGAACCCTCAGGATGTGCTCCTTGTCTAACCAAAGCCTTCAAAAATTTCAAGTGTCTCTCAACAATCCACATTGACCTCGTGTGTACAGGTCCACACAATTCAATCTCTCAAGAACTTGGTGTATGAGGTAGTGTTCTTGTGCATTGAAAATATTGAAGGTAGACACTTTTGCATTTCACACATTAGACGAAAATTTTTTCTCTTCCAATAATTTATATATTCTTTATGGATTTCTTTAGATGAAAACCATCTACAAATGATTCAAGGCACAAATATATTAACTAGATTTAACAAAAATATACAGTATATTACATAACAAGTAAAAAAAATGGCAATTATAAGATGTATAAAACGAATTGAACAAATCTCGCTACTTACCTCATGTATTTTCCAAGATCATATATAACTTGCTTGACATTGCTGTCAAAGTTGTCTACGAGAGATAGAGGTAGAACGTACTGCAACAATTATAAAATGGTTTTTTCATTATTTTTCCAAAAGTAGTAAACACAATACACTGAAGTACATGCATTATACAAGTGTATATAATATACCGTAATAATTACCTTTTAATGAAGGTATGCTAATCATGCTGCCATCCTTGGACCCAAATTCACCTTTGTTATTATATTGTTTATGTTCACAAAGAAATCCTATGGGAAATTGAATTTTTCATATGAATTTATTTTATATCATTGCTTTGCTACTCTATTAATAACCAAGGAAGGGCACTTATATTAATTTGGTCTCCATCACTATTTAATTGAATGACATTTTCATTGTACTGGACTTCAATGTCAATACTACAAATTTTGACAATTTTTCTTTTGTCATGCCTTCCATCCAATATTTTCCATAACGTTTCTATTATATTCTTTCTGATATGCATTGTATCAAACAAATGCACAATTTGTAGCTGCTCATAGTAGGGCAACCTACTAAATTGTCTGGGATAACTTTTTAGTCCCTGTGGAAGCCAACCATTAATGCCTTGACAACCTTCATGAAGCATATAAGTTAAACAAATTAACAATGGCAATCATTGTCAATTACAACATGGGTAAATACAACACAATATAAAAATATAAATTGAAAACATATCATATATGATAGATAAATAATTTGACCTAATACATAACCTTGACGATTAATTCTATTATATTCCAACTTCCATAAGCGAGGTCTCATTCTTCGTGGTTTTGATGTAGTCTCCTCTTTCCCATTGAAAAAATGTTTTTCAGTAGTTCGATACTTATGATTTCTATGGAGGAAGTGCATATACTCATCAAACACCTGCTTTCCTAAACTTTTTGAATGACGAGATTTCATCTTGGGACCACAAACTGGACATGCAAATTTTCCCTTTGTTTGAAGACCTGGAAGATCATATATAATTGGATTAAATATGTCAATTTTTATAATTATATATAATGAATAGATTATTTTAAAAACATCCATGATATCTAATTCATCAAATTAAATATTGTTAAAGTGTAGTCGAACATTATAACATACTACAAAAATGTGTTAGCCCTAGGGCATCATGAATTGTCCATACAAGCATTGCATGTAATTGAAATTGTCTTTGTCCTATTGGTCTAGAGACATCATACATAGTGACACCATTCCATAACTTTAGTAACTCATCGATAAGAGGCTCGATATATACACTCATATCTTTAACTTGGTACTTACCTAGTTGAATGAACATAAAAATTACATAATTATTATAACCATTTTACTTCAATATATATAAATTAATGTACATGACTATTGAATGAAAAAAATATAAGTCATTATGCAACAAATAAGACAAATGAGATGATACTACGTTAAAAAAAATTGATGTAAACAAATACCTGGAACAATCATTGACAACATTATGTGCTCCCTCTTTATTGACATTCATGGAGGAATGTTATTGTTGATAACAAAAATAGGCCACACCAAGTAAATAGATCTCAACTCTCCAAATGGATTGACACCATCTGCTCCCGATGAAAGCCTGAGATTATGAGGTTCTTCTTTAAAGTGTGGCCATTTTTCCTCCATGTCCTTAAATGCAGAACCATCCATAGGAATTTGAAGAATGTCATCTCCACTTCTATTCCATGCATGGTAATCCATAAATTGCGCTAAGCTTTTGCACATAAATAATCATTGCATATGTGGAATAATGGGAATATCACGAAGAACCTTGCGAGGCACCTTTTTTGTTACTTGATCTGTTTGATATCGACTAATATGACATTTCAGGAATTCTATTGCAAATTCTTGTTGTTTATGATATATAATATGATCATTGGGACATGCATCTATTGTTTGATACTCCATTCTGATATATTTCATAATGGCAGATAAATCTTGGTATGAGCGAGGTAAAATATTTCATGGTTGTAACAAAAATTCATCAATCAATCTACAACAAAAAATAATTTGTTAATATAAAGAATATTAATGGTACATATTTCATCCTTTATTTACTAGTGATGATCTAACAACAATTAAAATAGATGAAAAAAGATGACATATATGACATACCTTAACATCTGTGAGATTGCTATGTTAGATAAACCATTCATAACCTTCAAGTTCAACAACAACAATACAGCAGAGAGAAGAGTTGTTTGGGAGCCTTCATAAAGGGGCTCCTATGCCTTCTCAAGTACAGGTAAATCATGAACATCATCAAAGTCACCTTGATCATCATGATCAACTCTACCACTAAATGTATCATGGATCAATGTATTTGTACCATCATCTTCAACTGTGTTTTCTAGCACATGATCATCTTCTTCCATAGGATCATTAACTTCATCTTTGATATTCACAACTCCATGTTCGCCCACTTGCAAAACCACATTCTCTAGGCCATGATAATCCATATCATTTGTCATAGGGCACCCCACCTTTATAATAATGATAGACACAAATAAACCATGATCATGATCAAGTGATTATATATATATATAAT
Source organism: Sequoia sempervirens (assembly GCA_007258455.2). Classification (NCBI taxonomy): domain Eukaryota; kingdom Viridiplantae; phylum Streptophyta; class Pinopsida; order Cupressales; family Cupressaceae; genus Sequoia; species Sequoia sempervirens. The sequence goes on along the minus strand of VDFB02274714.1, from coordinate 29,626,356 downwards.
GTTAAAATGATATAAACATTTACAAATTCAATCAATATAAACACATATAATGAACAACTTACCAATAGATGATAATCATGCCCCCCTTCAATGTGACCATGCTGCCTACAATGTTTCTCAGCTGTTGTGATTAAAATCCGTCTCGTCTTTAAACACTTGCAATTATTGCAAGGACAATAACATTTCCCATCACCCTTTCTTTTCAATCTAGCCCATAATCTATCAAGTGTCTCTTCATTTTGTTCTGGACTAATATTATTTGACATGATTTTTATTTACCAAGATTGACTATTTAGATCTTCAAAAAAGATCAAACTCACACTCCAATAATTTGTATTCATGGACAAGTAACAAAATCTAATAATTCTGATATTTTACACCAAAAAAATTTGGCACGCAACCACCCCTGCAAAAGAGAAGATAGTTTGAAGTTAATGACCCCAAAAACAACTTTAAAATGATAATTCCAAAACTTATTAAATTCTGATTTTACTATGATTTCCAACCGTTAAGACTCATAAAATTAGAATATTGAACTTGATCACAAACTTCATACAACGATGGAGGTAGCGAGTTAGTAAGAGCAAGTGACCCATTCCTAAGGAGCAACAAGTCATAATCATCATTGCTAATGTCAATACGGATTTATCCTTTTAGTTAAAGATGCAATGTGTCACTTCTTATGACGAGCTTATCCCTAGGGCCCTCAACATTGAGAGAGCCCTAATCGCACAAGGAAGCACACACTAGTATAATTTGGAAAATAAATGACTAGGGGACTAAAACTTTTAGTCACAACAATTGAAAATGACTAATTTTTTCTCATTTTTTGCAACTCAGCTATAAATGAGTAAATAAATTACTAGTTTGGTCATTGATTAAAAATTATTTAGTCACACAAATAAAAATGACTAAATAGTTAGTCATTTATTTAGTCACAATCCATTTGAATAAATCATTTAAGGAATCAAGAATATAGCCCACAAAAATACTCTAAAAATTTAATAAACATACCCTAAAACTTTTGTCAAAATATTATTTTCAGGCATAGCCCACCAGAATGGAGTTTTCATTTTAATAAACATACTTGAAAACCTTCGTCAAAACATTATTTTCAAGCATAGACCGCCAAAATGGAGAAGTGTTTCCATAAATAATGAAAGAGAACGGTGAGGAGATGTGTGTGAAAGGAGGCATATGATTCATTGCTGCTTATCTCATTCCTGCTCTGCTCAACAAATCTTACATTGTTCCCACTACTATTTGTAATCTAGGTATTTACTTGACATATATTTGCGTAATCTCAATTCCTTGAGAGACTTTTGAAGTATCAATATATCCTATATAAGGTTTAGAAATATTTTTTTTAATTAAAATAATAAATAAATGATGTATTTCCCTATAATTAGATAATGTGGAGATCTCCTAAATCTAGCCCAACACACTATCCTCTTTGGCATTGTATTCATTACTCCAGCTACTAGGGTTTTTCATGTGACATCTTTAATATCTTAATGACCGTGGATTTTAAATAGATCTCAGTCTTTGCTTTAATCCTTTTCATGGTAACCCTTGAGTTCCATAATCCACCTTCAATCTCTTCTAAGAACGATGTCTTAAGCTAGATGGCGTAGTATGCATACAAAACAAGTCCTTCGTACCCGCCATTGTTCCAAACCACCACTCATTGCCTTGCTTAAAATGTTGCCTCCATAAGCACAATAGCATGTTTTAAAATCATAGTTGCCAGTGATTGACCATTAAGGTCACCACTTTCATCATGAAGATACAATGATATTTTTGTCTTCAAACTCAAGGCATTATGCAAGATAATATTGTGAAATGTTTGTTGTGTATGATTTGATTTTCTTGCACATTTACTTTTTTGCTAATTTCCCTAAGACTGGGTATTGCACCCTCAGCTGCAATCTCAAACAACTCACTCACTATCACTTGAATATTCCTTTTATGATCATCCTTCTATAAAATCAAACTATGCCTTATAGACTGCCTACTTACTACAGGGGACTCATTGTTTCATGGTATTGTAGTTCTTAAGATCCTTCAACCTTATTGAAACTACTTCACAGTCCACAAGGTATTATTCACTATTCCCCCATCTTTCATGAGTCTCAAAACACTGCTCAAACATGCAATCCACTACCTCCATTATACATTAATGGCTAAGAAGAAACATTGAACCTATGATTACCACTATTACTTCATTTGAACATTCATTCCCTGATTGTATTTTCCTTGTCTAACACTACCAAAAGCATTTGGAAAACCCTTAAGGTTAGCAAGGGGGTAAGGAAACTCAATGTTAAAATCTCCACTTTACTATGCAAGGTTTGAGCTTTATTATCTTGTCACTGTCAGCCTCTTTTTGACTGTCACATCTCAAGTGACTGTCATTCTTCTTACCATAGATTGCATTTAGAAATGTCACTAAGCTACATAGTGTGCTTGTTATTGGCTACAATCTTAGATTACAAGATTTTGTTATTACCTACAATGTCTCAATCTTTCTGGTATTGCAACCTCACTAATCCACCATAGTTATTGTTTATGTTTATACGAAGTCCTAGGGTTTGTACCCTAATAATGCTCTTACCAATGCTTCTGTTGTTATTAAAAAACAACCTTAAGTCTTGGGTTAGAAAATTAGTTGTCTTGACAAAGTTGTGGTATGATCTTGGATTGTATCCTAGAGTGTGTGGGAAGCTTTTGTTTGATCATTAAGGTATGTAAACCTGATCCGGGAAATGTATCCTATATATCATGGGTCTTGCTTTAATACTTTCCATAATGGTTATTAGTAGATCACATTATTACAGTTTGCAGTAACACAAGATTGCATTCAAGTATGTAACAAACTTGGTTTGTAGTTTAAGCTATACACTTTTAAGTAACATTCATAAGGTTTAGAAAATTTTGATCATTCTCTAGAATATCCCATTAAACATGGTTTGTGCTTGAATGCACTACATAATTGATATAACACAACCACTATGCATATCAACTAGAGTTATAGGCTCTTTATTGCAGCAAGAGGTAATCACTCTTCGATCATGCTATAATTACATCCTATCCTGTTAAACTTGAGACAACCTGAATGCACCCAATGATGATTGACACCTACATTATACAACCTGAATTAACTACATTATATGAGTGCCTCCATTTCTATTACAACATAGCCACATTAAACTTGGGTCACACATGAATGCATCCTGTATTTGTTATAGCACAACTGTGCCACATGACCAATAGAGTTATGCATCACATAATTACAGTCACAAGAATATGTTCCTTGGTTGTGATCTTATGGTGATTCCACACAACAAAATCTGGACATGAAATTCTCAAAACCCTAAACCTCTAAAAATGAAATATGATGAGATGTTGCTTTAAAATATGATTTTCAAACCTAGAACTACAAATCTGACTTCACAACTAAATTATGCAAAAAGATAATGACTACCTCAACCTGGCGATATCTTCTTGAATTTTTTTATTTTTTTTCCCAAGAAAATCATCCTTTGTTCTCCACAAACTGTCTCAAGTAGAGAAAAACACTATCGCAATAAATTAGCGAACTCACTTTTCTTTATTTCGGCCATAATTTGATTTTTTTCTATTTTTCATGTTTGTTGAAATTTCGACGAATGTCAAGGATAAACTTTCAAAAAAATGAAAATTACACATCAAATTTTACAAGCACCAATGATACATCAAATTATACATATTTCGTCAGACATTTTCATCGGATTTTGCAGTCAAATGAGTTAGTGCTCAACTATTTTTGGTGTCCCAATTTATTATCTTTCATCTTTTACTACACCTTTCAACTCTTTCTGGCTCTTGACTATCTCTCCTTGTTGTAGTAGCTCCAATCTATGAAACCTTGCATTTATGTCCATGATCATCTAGGTGATCATCCTATTTTGATAGTTTCTTTCATCCTTCCCAAAACAAGCTTCTTTCTCATGTGTATACCCATATCTCTCAATACTACAATGCATCACACACTCTACAAAATAATTTCTCACAACACACTACCCTTTACTAACTCTCCCTTAGTGGAGGAACTCTAACCTTGTACCCAATATTATCTTTTCTGGAGGATAGTACTCACAAACCCTCTTCATGCTTGCAATAAATAAAATTTCTTGCAACTCTATCTCATGTGGCTTCATCACTCCTCACCCACAAGTCCTTGTGCATACTCTTCACTCTCAAGATATTATTACTTGGACACCATTTAATGCAATAAAAAACATAAAAAATCCAACAAAGAATGTGAATATTATAGTCCCACAACGAAAATTCAAACAACTCTAAATCGACACTCAAACCTCATGAAAAACATTCCTTCAAAAAATAATTTGCATCATTTAATGAATTGTTTTTTCTAGTGAAAACTTGGAGAATGAAAGCACCTGCATTCGTCTACAAAAAGATAAATAGATAATAATTTTTCTCCCGACAACACCCCTTTGATTTCATAGCTAAACACCCAAAAAACCCATAGTTTCAGGCATTCAAGAAGGAAACCAACTTCACAAAAACTACTAACAGCCATTGAGAGATAAAATGAAAACTTTCCACACTAAGACACCAACCATTTTAAATTCAAGGTACTAATTTTATTTCTTCATTCCTCATGTTTACAATATTAGCATCAAATCGAGAGATAACAATCCAAAACCTTGGCTATAGGTAGGAATTCACTTCTAGCATTATCAAATCTAACTCAAGAGGTCAAAATAAACATTTTTCATCACATAAATCAAAATCAAATCATTTGATCATCCTCTTGAGCATGGGCATATTCCTTTCATTATTTTTTCCTACAAAAATTAATGCTTTTTCCCTTTTTTTCACTCATAGGCTTACTCAATTAACTCCACCAAGCACATAGACTCCTCCACTATCAATTCAAAATCAAATTTTAAATACAAATGAAACTTGACAAATTACAATAAATTCCCAATCACATGCCTAGGCATTGAATTTTTTTCTCGAATTTGGTGAAAAGAAATATATTTTTTGAGCCACTACACACGTGAAAATTAATCCTTTGATGAAATATATCCAATAGTTATAATAATTTGATTTCAAATGTGTTGGAAATGTGTAAAATGTTCTCTTAAATCATGCTCAAAATATCAATAATCAAACACAACCAAAAAAGAGAAATTAAAAATAACACACCCTTTTTTGTTGTGTAGGATTTCCTAGGTACCTAGATGCTCCTACATCAAATTGAAATAATTCATAAAGGTTCATGATGGTTCTATATACCCTAGGATTGGTTCTATAACTCTTTCGGTCAATGTTGGGCCTAAAATACTAGATGTTTCATTTACCATAATTTTGGCATTCAACTAGTTTTGTGTGAAGTTAGGTCCTCCATGGCTAAGGTCCATGAATGTGGTCCCATTGGTTATTCACAAATATATTAGATTCCTATTTGAAGAATAAATACATACTATTTACCATAGTGGATTTAAGCCTTTGACCTTTTGTGGAAATTTCTCAATAGATTAGTTTTGGCCTCAACCATTCAAACCTATTGAACGTCACGAGGAATTTTCTTTTCTACCATAACAAAAATTTAAAACTAATATTATTAATAATTTATCCCTTATTAATATCCTACCCAAGGCTCCTTTATCTCTAGTGACTTTGATGGTCATCCCTCCTACCTGACAGGTAGTGGATGAACCTAAGTCCAAATAGGGTATCCTCACCCGACCACCTGAAAGATATGATTTGGTTCCACCTCCACCATCATATGAAAGACCTAAAGATAACTATGTATTTAAATTTTTTCCATCAAAATAAAAAATAGTCTTTAAGCGAAAACCAAAAAATTTGGTGGTATCCCAACCAATAATGGTCTCTTAATTTCCTCCTCCAAAGGAAAAAATAAACCTATGTTGGGGAATACCTCATTTACCTCTTCACAAGATGAAATGTATGTGAAAAGAAATAGAAATGCAAATGAGAGTAAAAGAATATTTCGTGTTATGACTCATCAACTTATCGAAGAGTGTGATACCTTACTTATGGAACTAACTGCACCTTGCCACCATCACTAGACCATGAAATTACACCTTTCCTATCCAAACCTAAGAAAGGAATTAAATAGAATCATGCAAATTATAGTGCTTACAATCATGTTGATATCACTAATATTCATCCTATAATGATTCATTCAGATTGTGAAGAAGAATTTAAAACATAATAAGGAAAAGAAGACCATAACAAATTAGCTCTTAATTTTTCAAAAGTAATGAATTTATATGGGGGAAAACATGATGATCCCCTTAGATTGAGCTATATTGCAATCACTAAGCACCAATTCAGATCCTCACATTACACAAAGAAATATAGATCTGATGGTAAGACCAAAACATATAGTAATGGAAATAATATATTTCAGAAGATAGATCTCACACAACATAAGAGATTTTTGTAGGACAATATTCCCTAATAGATTAATCCCTTAAGTCAGGATCGCACCATATGATACTCCTTATGGAACAATTCACTCCACACAATATCTCTAAGAGATTCCAGATACAATAGGACACTTCAAACATATGTTCCAATGATAATCACCTCCTTTATATATACCTCCTCCTAATAATATGATGGAAGGGAAATCCTAATGAAGGCCTACCCAACTACTGATATAATTAATTACAAGATATTCACATAACTTAATATAACTAACTTGAGGGATATGTGTCACATTTCGACATATCCTTCCATATAAATATAAAAAAATACCATATCCCTAGGTAGATAACATGCCATCCCTCCTCGAGACGTTTCACCCTCAAAACTTGAGAAGAAACTAAATAGTATGATTAGTGCAATTTATTACAAATATGATTCCATCAACAATCATCAAACTATCCATAGTTGATCCTTATTCCTTTTTTCATACATTTATTAGATACCATTACTTAAACATGTTATTTTTGTTGAATACACTTAGATACTAAGAGGGGGGTGAATCAATCTACATAAAAACTTAAGCTCTTTTAGACCTTGAAATTTTCAGCTTAATATAACCTCATTTATTATATTAGAACCTTAATATAGATAATGATATACAAGTTTGAATCCTTAGAAACTTCAACAATCTTTAAGGAATACAAGCAATAGAATTTTTACTTCTAACCAGGTCAACAACCATGAGAAGGATGTTGAAAGAATATAAAAGGCTTTCATTAATGAATTTTTTGTTGATGTCAACATTATATGATGGATGTTAGCATTGCTATAGTGATGGAAGAATACAATTGTTGTGGAGGTGAAGATCTTGATGCGGATCATTGTGGGAATTCTTGATATTCTTTTGATGATTGTAGAAGAGACAATTCGCAAGAGGGTTTGATCTGCACACATAAATAGTTAGGTATTTTTGCTAAGTGTCTACACTAGTAGATTTAGTGCACATAGCCCTTTGGGAATTTGGCCCACATTTTTTCGCCCTTGGAGATTTACTTTTGTTGTTCTAATATGTTGATTATGGTTGTTAGTAGTATCTTGATTCTGAATTTCATTTGGTTTGGATAGATGGTTTGTAACTTGCAAGTAACAGAAGAATGAGATATAAGGTTTATACAATTTTATGTGTAATGGGTATGACTTATCTAGTTCACACACCTCTGCAAATTTGGGTTAGACCTTGTGGTTTTCGGAAAATGTTAACAGGTGTCAAAGAATTGTGTTTCTTAGATGGCACGACATTTTGAGGTCCATGTGTACTATGGTGATGAACAATTGGAGTATTTTTCTTTTAGGTCATTTGCATGGTCGACCCAATGTAAAGGGTTATGGAGATTAAATGTGTGGCATGTGTTGATGAAGATGTTGCACACACACACACCAACAAATAGATAAATTATCATAGAGTATCGTGGGAACCTACCTTTCTTGAAAGACTCCATTGGGAAACCTAAATCTAATTCAAACTGAGTTTGATCCCAAGGCTCATTTATGTCAGGTCTTGATGCACTAGGTTCACTTAAGGTTCATTATGATATTGTTGTTAAACACGAGGGGTAAATAGTTGTAAAGAATTGGTTGGTATCCAAAAGATAGAAACATAATCTTAGTCTGGTCATCAAATATTACTCAATAACTTCATGAAATCAAAAGATTTATAATAGTATTCATAAAACTCAAATAACTTACATACATTAAAGTAGATTTAGCATTAAGAATCCAACAACTTTATGGAATTGAAATATTTATAATAAAACTCCTTGCATTTATCATTTTTGGAACATTTTATGAAATATAAAGCATCTATTCTAAAATAAAGCATAAAAATTTACTAAAAACTAAAATTTCTCTTAGGTATTAGCTACGCATGCCTCAAGAAATAACCAAACCAAAACAGACCATTCCATACGTCACCAGATTGCTTCACAACTAGGCATAGAATGATGCAATAGTTTAAAGAAAGGTAGATCATTTACCATTGGATAGTGTTAGTATGCACCGTTTAACGACACAACACATAGTCTTGTCTGATAGGAGCAAAAATTCAGCTATGTAAGATTTCATATCAGAAAATAGATTTGAAATTGGCTCTGATATGAAATCTTACATAGCTGATTTTTTGAACTTAAGAAAAATTAAAGAAACTAATGGATTTTCATAGAAACAAGGCCCCAAATAGTTTGAAATTAATCCCATTAAAGAGAATCAGAGAAACAAATAAAATGCAACATGTGGTAGGTGATAGTTGACATCAAAATTTTCTAGGAAAATTCAAAAATATTTTGAATTCTCTTTAGCATCAATCTTCAAACTTCAATCTCTAGATCACGGGTACTTTGCACATAAAATAAGACTCTTGGAATTCTTCAAAACCTTCGAAATTAATTGTCTTCACCAAGTCTGGGAATAAATCTACAAAGTTCACTTCAAAACTATACCCATGAACAAAACTATCAAATTTTGGTACTCGATTACCTATTCTTCTTCATTAGACTCTGGGTTTGAAGACTCATATTCGCCTCTCCTCTACTGATATTCTAGGAAAACAATCAACACTTGATGCATATGTTCTTATGGAACACCTTGAATTACTTTCTAGTTGCACTTATGCCTAGCATACTCTTCTAATATTTTAATGATATTTTCATTTCTTTGCAAATTACTTCTGTCTCATATTTGGTCATAGCATTCTTGCACCTTATGATATCATTTATAACCTCTCGACTTAATAACTGAACATGATCCTTATTTTCCCTTTTGATCCATTCCTTGAAAGCTTTTACTTCCTTTTCATCCTACCCTAAAGGTCACATACCATAGCTTTGTCGAGCTAGCATTTCAATAAATCTATCATCTTTATCTATCAATTTCTTACATATCTCAATGATCTTTTCCAATCCATTTACACTTTGTGACAAAGCATCACATTTTCAATTTAATTGTTTCCTCCATTTCTCAAATATTGGAACTTCTTGTTCCGTGGCTATCTTCTCATTTATCAACCCTCTGACATCTATATGAAGAAGAAATTTTAGCTTCCACCTCTCTGCATCTATTTGTTCTTTGCAAAATTAGTATTCACCCTCAAGAATTTTGGACTTGTCATACCAATGGTATGATTCCTTACACTTCCAAATTGCATCCCTTATTAACTCTTCTCCTTGCCTTACTAGGTACTCCACCCATTCTTCAAACACACTTACCTTATGGTGAAGCACTGTAATAACATCTACTTGCTCCTTAGACATAAAAAATGGATTTTATGGTAACTTAGTTTGTGATTGACCATACTAAGTTAGCACGACTTGATGAAATTCTTTAGGAAATCAATCCATTCCTTTTATTTTATTTATTTTTTCTTATTCCTCTTCACTAGGGTGATAGTAGTTTCTAAATTTACTTTCATCTCTTCTAATTCTTGTCCCCGTCATGAATGTCCTACATCAATTATCATCACCCTATAATCCCTAGCTACTATTTCTTGCTTGATCTTCTCTCCCATCAGAATAGTTATTCAGAGATTTCTCCCTCCATCTGTATTCCTTTTTACAACATCTATTGTCTTTGCTCTAACTCTAGGTTTAGGGGTTTCTATTCCCTATATTAAACTTCTGAAATCTAGAGGCACTAGTTCCACCTCCAATGACAGAGCCAATTTTCTAACTAACCAGTCAGGTGCTTCTTCATTCTAATCTACCTCTTTAGTATTACCTGATGATTGGCATGTTTAGGAACTTCCTCTCTCAAAATTTCAACATTACTTGTAAAAACCTCTTGAACTTTAAGACTCTTTGTCCTCATTGGCATGGACTCTAGATTACCTTGATTAATCACTGTCTCTTTCTCTTTGGGACCAACATTCTCCTATCCTACCCTATTATCTACATTTGTCCTCGAAGCATTATTTTCTTATTGTTCTAAAACATCCACATTCTCATCATTTCTTGTTTCACCACCCAAGGTCTATGAGTACTCTATTCCTTTGTTTTGATCCTGCCTTCCCCTAATTTCTGAGAAGTTTGTGGTTGCTCAACAATCTCTTCATTTCTTCCTTATAGAAGCTAATCTTCAATTATATCTTCTCCATCGACAATTTATTAATTTGGTTTTGACTTGTAATGTCCCTTTTTTCTCTTCCATCTATTTCTTCAGGGTTTCCCACTTTTGGAGTGAGTGATCCTATTATAAAATATTCTTCTTCTCTATTTTAAGGATATGACAATGTGTTTGACACTTCTTCCACTAGTAGGCCCTACATCATTGGATCTCCTTTAGATCACTTTTCTCTAAATTGTTTCATCCTAGCAGTTTGTTTCTCCACTTGCTCACTGACTTCTTCTTCAGTTAGGTCAGGACCTTCCTCTTGAATTATAGGAGTCCCTCCTAAGGTTTGTCTCATTTCTTTAGGGTCCCTTGTTTGTGACCTGCAATGCCCCTTTTCTCTTTCATTTGTTTCTTCAGGGTTTCTCACTTTTGGAGCAAGTGATCCTATTATTAAATCTTCTTCTTCTATATTTTTAGGATATGACACTGTGTTCGACACTTCTTCCACTACTGGCTACACACCAATGGATCTCCTTTAGATCGCTTTTCCTTAAACTATTTCATCTTAGCAGTCAGTTTCTACAGTTGCTCCCTGAATTCTTCTTCAGTTATGTCAGGACCTTCCTCTTGAATTATAGGATTCCCTCTCAGTTCTTGTCTCATTGCTACAATATTGATTGAGGGTGGAGAAGTAAATATATTTTTTTCCTTCTGCGATGCAGATCTTTTCTTAACACATGCCTATATTTTCATTCTCGCATCCTTTCCAGTCATAGGTTGAGCTCTTGGCTTCCCTATGGAAGAAAATTTTTCCTTTACCATTTCCATTACATTGGTTAGATTGGCCACAGTCTCTTTGCACTAGCTAGCTAGTCTTGACACCATTAGAATTCCCTAGCTTGAAGTATTGTGAGCTTCCTTTTCTCCCTACCCATTTTCCTTTATTCCTACAATCTTTCTTATCTTTTTAGGAGTTCCTTCATACCCTAATTCATCTACTAACTTTTTTTTCTCTTGAAATTGAGTAGGTATGTGGGTTCTATTCCAGCTTCTTAATGCCTCAATGTAACCATTATTTTAGTACTAAGTATATGTCAATACTTTCTTAGAAATATCTTCAATGGTTACTACCTCCTTTGTATAATCTTGGTCTGGGTTGGGTTCATCAAAAAAAAGATCTCTATCATAAAATTTATTCAATACCTCTACATTATTAGTATCCAATTGATTTGAAATATTACGAGTTTCAACAAACTTTACTACTCCTAGTGTCAACCTCTAGTATGACATATTCCTCACCTCATGTTCATCATCACAATTAAGCCAAAAAAATTCTAGATGATAAACATGAGCATAATTTTTTCCTATTTTCTTTGTAATTTTCTCCTCTAGATTATAGTTTTTCCATCTAAATGCAAATAAATCCAACCCATAGAGTTTCAACTCCTCCTCACACATATCAACACTTTTGGTTACAATACACTTGTAGCTCTTCCAATTGTGATGGGGAATTTAATAGAACATTTCTTGTGGGCTTGTCAAAAAAGAGCATGAGATGGTTGCACCTGTCACACCAAATCTAGTAACAATATTTTGTTCATTGTGTACCTAGATAGCATGAAGGGGTATCTCGTAAATCCTTCCATCCTGATATAGGTGAAATTAGGAAATTGAATATACCATCCCCTAGTAGATCAGATAAAACTTTGTGCTTCAAGGGATATTCTTTTGGCTTTGTCCCCTTCCATTAATTTTATTAGCTTCATAGAAAACACATCATTTACCCTTTGGCAATGCTCTCAGTATTGGTGAATAGTAATCTAGGATGTATGAGCATAAATCAAACTATTTCCTAATTCTCTGCTCAGGATACTAACTTTGTTCAATCCTTGTATATTTTCCCTCAGGCCACAACAATAGAAAACATATGAAGACATGAAAAACCATTGGATCTCTAAGAACATTATTATTTTCTCACACAACTTATCGCTTATAAAATTCCCCTAGTGAATTTGCACAAGGCCTTCCATTATTTTCACTATAAGCCTGAACATCCAAGGTTTGAATTTGCTGGCATTTTTGCATCCAACTATCCTACTCATTAGGGTTACTATGTCCTGAACATCTAGAATAAATGTTGACCTTGGGATTTGCTTCATCTGTTCATAGGCTTCTCCTAGAACCATGTCAAACACATAAACCTCTTGTTGTGTTCTTAAGTATTCAGGTATGTTGTGGCTAGGACTTGCATATCCAATAGATTCATCCATTTGAACATGGGGAGCCCTAATTTATATAAAATTCCCTCTCTAGAGAGGTCTCCATATACTCTTCCTTCTTTCTCAATGGCTCTCTTGTTTGGGTCATACCATCTCATGCATTATAGTACCATTTTAGGGGAGTTTATTTCTAGCAGAAACCCTCCTACTGAATGCAGTCCACTTGCAATGATATTATTAGTGCATTGACAAGAACCCGCTTGTTGAATCCACGTAGTGAATTCATGATCATTGAATCCTCCTGGGTGAGTATTTGTATCTATCCCACCAACTGATACAACCTAGGAAATTGGGAATTCAAATTCCATTTCTATTTTCTTCTTTCTAGAAGTGCTCTATTTCTTTGGATTCCATACATTATTAATAAATATGTGTCTTGTGTGTGAGTTAGGCTAAATTCAATAATTCATGAAAGTATGACATTTACAGTCTGTAATTAATTTCCATTCCTTAGAAATAATCCATGTTTCAATGACCTAACTAGTGGTAACACCATTTAACTTGAGCCATACATGCATAAAATAATTAATAGAAATTTAGTTATGAGAAGCATAACTAGTTTTGCTGATAAGGTGATTGACTTAATGCAGGTTGAAAACCCTAGTAGTTGTGTTATTCAGCTTTCTGAGACTTACTCTTCTTTGTCTACCACAATTTTGGTTTTAATTCTTTGATGTCCTTAAATGTGATTAATTTGGTGCAAGGTAGAGTATTATGGAAGCAATTGTATGCTTGAGGTGGTGCCAAGTATGTGTGTTATTTCCCACCTTCATTAATTTCTTTTAATATGCATTAATTAGCCTGAATAAAGGTGCAATCATGGAAAATTCAAGTTCAAATTATGAACACTTTGGTTCCTATTCAGGGGCCCACCCTTTGAGAGGGAAGCAACACAGATGGCTAACATGGCACGCTTACATGTCACTTTAATTCTTATGAGGGAAAAACACCTTAGAGGAAATTTTCATCTTGGATACTTCACGATTGATAATCAATCAAGGTTTGAATCACCCAACACTAGGTAAATTGAAGAATTAGTGGGAGTTGATACTTTTACCCACCAGGTTCACGAGAACTAGGTGCAAAGGATACCTAAGACTAGGTGTGATGAGATCAAATTGGTTAAAAAAAACTTGCGCAAAAGCTTTTGGTCTTCGGTTCTAAAGAAAAGAAAAGACACTACCAGTCTAACCAAGAAAAGGGGAATACTTACATACTAGGACAATTTTACTTGGGCGACAACTTGTAGAGTGTGATGACTAGCCAAGAAAAAAGTGAAACTTTCAAAAGATGCAATATCCTTAGAGCAACAACATCAATACCTAAGACTTGGGGATCTGATTGGGTAATAAGGTCAAGGAAAATATGTTTCAAACACTCCATGTCCGGCAAGGCAAGAACTTAAGCAAGGGTTAGGTATGTTGGATCAAGACCTCACTATTTTACCATTTCCTCCAAAAGCAACACACCAAAGCAAGCGAAAAGCAAGGGAAGGGAAAAACACCAGATAAAGAGGGCATCCACATTTTGTGGAAGGGAAAAATGAGGCATGTTGTGAGACCACACAACTAGCAACCAACAAAACCAAAATAAATAATAGAGAGTGAATTCTAGAAATAATAACTATACTTCAACTTTTTGGAGTCCTTAAATTATAAACAATTAGACCTTCATTTGCACATTTCTTTTCACTTTAACCAACATAATAAAATTAAATTTCATTGAGCTCACGTGTGTGCAAATGATTTATTCCACTACAATAAATTCAGAGCATAATATGTCTTTGCATTCACCTACGTAATTTGGTGATTTCCTTTTAAGCCAACCTTGGATAAAGCCTTGCTCCCAGTCAAACATCCATATCCCTGGCAAGGTTATCTCTGTAATTCCCCCAAACATAGCTCTACTATTAGTTAGGCATCTATAGCCTAAAGAGTTGAATTTTCCTTTTTGATATTTCTTTGATATATATTTTCTTTTCGATTGACATTTCATTGTAAGCTCTTTTGCTTCAACTTGTAGGCAACGAAGCCTACTATTAGGTTGGAATTACAATGGTAGCAAAGGATATCTTTTGATTTTTCACTCAATGCAAACAACTATTATTCCAAATTTAGTAGAATGATTTAGATATGGGTGTTTGTAGCTCAACATCAAATGAATGATTTCTGCAAACTAAAGTGAATGAATCCAAACAATTCCCATATGGTAATCATGTGAAAGAATAGACGAGAAGAAATTGGCACTTGAATATATGATATAAGTTACACTATTATAAATGGCATTATTTAGTGCTATGATCATTGAAAGGAAAATAAATTATTTGAGTAGGATCTTGGAATAATTTTATAGGTTCATACGCTCTTGAAGGATATGAATTCCCATGTACCTGCATATATTACATAATAAAAAATATTTTATTAATGTTATGAATTGAAAGGCCTCAAAGCTAAAAGATGTAGACTAAATGTTAATAAACATAAATACCTTCCAAGCATCATGGTAGTGGCTTGTGGATTGGTACCTGGAGAATCCTTAAAAATTGAATTGTCCACAACCCTTAGATTATTAACACCTTTCACTTGATGTCTTTTGTCAACCACCAAACCAACTTGACAACCTCCATGGTAATGATAATATGTTCCTAGAGAATCTATGCAAAACTTGGCCAATGCATGATCACTTGATTGGATTTTTGGTAATTTTGCCCCAAGGAATTGTAGTGTTTTATGTCCATTATTAGTAAATGCAAACTCTTGAATAAAAGATGACAAACTTAGATTAACCATTACTTTCACACAAAACATACATTTTTTTAAATCACTAGGGTGTGAATAATAGTTGTAACGAACATAGGGGGTATCTTGAGGATCTTTGCTCTTAAGCCCAAGCTCACCCCTTGATAAAGGAAATGCCACCTTACTTGCAACAAGGCCTAAATATTGTATCTTTGCAGCATTATTTTGTTGGGAAAAACTGGCAGACTCAATGTAGAGTTGTGAATTGTCTAAAATTCCCACCACTTGTACTTGTGCAAATTCAAGTAGTTTTGGGGATTTCACTAAGAATTTTACCATAGGATTATCTTGAACCTCTTTACCTACCAAAGGTAAATCTAAAACAATAGTAATATTCAACTTTTTAAGTTCTTGTTTTGGGCCAATTCCACTTAACAGGAGAAGTTGAGGGCTACCTATAGTTCCTGCTGACAAAATCACCTCACTATTCATTGACAATTTGTTCAATGATACTTGATAATGCATACCATCACTACTACTTGTGAACTCCACTCCACTAGCCTTAAGATTACCTGCAATATATATTATTGATAAAATTACATTTACACATAAATAAATATATGAAAATGAAATATTACATTATGAATGTTGTGAATAGTATATAATAGTTTTAGCTTACCATTTCTTAATAATTAATAAATATATAAAAGAATGGATAATATATTATATGAATCCAACTACAATTTTATTAAAATATTCAATAATAAAAAATATTTGTTAGTTAATACGAATAATATAATTATTTATCTTTCAATCATAAATAAAAAAATAAAGTAAAGAGTTCACCTAATCTAAGCAGCTGATATATTGTAGTCAACTATCAACTATTTGGACGATGAAAGTTGACCACAATGACCGAGTAACTTAAGCCCTCCCCAAACTCTCATTTAAAAAGAAGTCAACCTTTCCTGGAGTAGTAGGGGAATTTTGAAAATAAAGCATGTATACGTACTTGATGGCAAATTGAAGAGGATTCTGCTTGCTGTAGCATTCAGAAGAACTACTATATTATCTGGATTTGCATACTGGAGAAGATCTGCAGCTGAATGTCTCTTTCCATGCTTGTCAAAAGTTGAAGCGCCGATCTTGGTGCCCTCCAAATGTTCCAAAGTGTATCCATCGTAAGGAAGAACTCCTGCTTCAAGAAGCCCATCCTTCACAGCAGAATTCCAAGGAAAAAGCTTGTATTGTCTGAAGGCATTCAACTTTTCTACCCATTCATACGACTCATTTACAAGTCTCTCATCCCACTTCATTTTCCGAATATATTTAGAGCTCGCCCTGCTGTAGAAGCCGGCATTGATAGCTGTTCCGCCTCCTAGAACTCTCCCCCTTGCTAACTGCACTCCATCTTCTGAGACAAAACCCTCCATTACATAGGGATAATTTTTAGGATCACCGAAAACTTTGGAAAACCCCTTGAAGGTCTCGACGTCGGGATTTCCATAAGGAGAGTCTCCTCTCTCCAATACCAAAACAGAGTAGTGTTGTGAGAGAGTTGCTGCAAGGGGACACCCCGCTGTACCTCCTCCAACCACAATGTAATCATACGCCCTTGCAGCTGCCTTTTCAGCATCTGCTGTCATAAACAGATATGGGTACTCTGCAAACATCAAGCAAAGAGTATTGTCAAAGATTTATATTGTAAAAGAAAAAAAATTATATGAACCTCTCTCAAGAAATACTGATTGCAGACGAAAAAGATTGAAAATTTGTACCGACCCAGATTAGATGTCGCTGCTTCTAAACAAAATTGATGGTGATGATTTGTAAACATCAGCAGGCATGAAATAAGAAGAAATACTCTCTCCATAATGGCTAACCAGTATAATTCCTCTTCTAGATTTGAAACTGAGAAAAATACTCTCTGAAGTATTTTGAATCGAGGTAGTTCTTTTATAGATGAGATGCAAGGATGATTGATGTTCTTGCTGATGACATGACAATATATTAAAAGTATTTGAATTGATAATTACGTATTTTCGTCAGTATACATGCTTCTTAGTAATCAGCCGGCAGATTCTTTGTTATTTCATTAAATTTGCTACTTAAAACTCTTCAAAAAAACAGCCGGCAGATTGCTGTTATTTGGAATTTTCGATGTTCCAACAAATACCCTTCAAAAATCAAAATTTAATTTAATCTTCTTTTAATGAATTAACTACTTTAAAATTTAAAATAAATAGTTTATAGGTTGCTTAGTCTAACAATCCGCACACTTCCAAAAATAAAAATATTATTGAATTTATAAGACTTTTTCCCTTAATAAAAAATTGCCAATCTTTATCCATAAATTAAATTTTAATATTTATTTCGATTATTAATGTTACATGTAAATTGTTAACAATTCGACAAAAAAAATGAAATTATCTTGTTTATGATTCTTCTAAAAAAGTCTATAATTAATATATGATAACAACAAAGAATATGGATGACATTTGTGGTTATATCTTGTGTAAAGTTGGTCATGGGATTAAGAATATTACCACCATTTAATTATAATTGAACTACTGTGAAAAGAGCATAACTTCTCAATTACAAATTTGAAGAAGAGAGACAAATTATTAGAAGTGAATGGATGCTATGAGTATGGACTTAAACTACGAAGCATTTAATTTTCTTAAAGGAATACACAGGCAAGGCCATCTTGAATGAGCCCAAAGAATGAGTCTAGGTCTAGGGATTTCTTAAGATAAATCACCAATTTTACAAAATCCACATGCATAAGATTTGACTCTTTCAAAGGCTGTAATGGACATAAGATAAGAATAAAGAATAAAGTTGACTTTTTTGGCTATATCTCATGTAAATTTCTTGACAAGACTCAGAATATTGCCACTATTTTTAGACAAAAAATCAAGCAACTTTCCATCCACAAATCTAAGGAAAATAAACTGAAGTTATTAGAAAATAAGTAAATCAAAGTTCTAAAAACCAAATTATCAAAAATACATAGTGTAGAGACCTTAAATTAATGATGTCCTAATGACACATTTGATTTCATCACTTTTTCCACTTTAGACACTCTTAACATCCCAGTTAACCATAATGTTGTCATCTCAACACTAATTAATTAAATCAATTACATTATTTAATTACCTAAGGCTTATCCTCTAATATTTCCTCCATCATCCAATTAATAAACAAATCATATTTATTTTATTCAACTAAACTTTTGCATACATTTCTCCTAATTGATTAAATAATATACTTATTTTATTATTTAGTCTAAATCAACAAATCCTAGTCTAATCCCCTATTAATAGGATAATCATGTCACATCCATAATTTAAAATTAAAATAAATACAATTCACCAACTCAAAGTCAACTGACATTTAGTCATGTCTATCAAATAAAGTAACCTAATCCTATCCTTCCATTTCTCAATCCAAAATGAAATTTAAGTTGAATCTCCATCATCAATTACCCCAACATTTATGCACTCCATTTCACACATGTTATTCTCAAACATGTGTGAGTCCTCTTACTTGTCAATTCACACATACACATGTAACTCTCACACATGTTCTATATAAATCACTTGTCATAATCACACATCATTGTGATTCTTCTCACATATGTGTGAGTGCTCTAAATTTTAACCCTTCATTTGAATTAAGATAGTATTATGCTTTCATTTCCCTCAATCCTTAGCTTATTAATTGGAACCTCTCAAATTTCCACTTGTATCTTTCTCATTTCTCAAATAAAAAGTTATAAAAAGTTATAAAAATAAAAAATAAAGAAACCCTAATGATCTAGGCCCTCATCCACCCTTTGTGGCCCCTATAATGCCACCTCTTGTCCTAGCCACATAGCCTTTACTTTTTCAACTACTATCCAACCCACCATGCATTCCTTCCTATTAGGAAAACATGTGTTTTCCACCTTTCCTAGCAATGTAATTTAACATTATTTCAGGTGAGCCTATGAGATATAGGGATGTGTGTTTCATATGGGGCTTGCATTCTTGAGGCTACTTTATGTTTTTTATATACCATTGTGATATATATTTAATATGGAGTTGCACATTGGAAAAGCATTCAATATTCAAATAAACTTATAACAAAAACACAAATGTATGGGTTAATAGTTTTTTAAATTCATGGTATTAGTTACATATTTTTATGTATACCACTTGTTAGTTTTTTGCAATCTTATGTTTAAATAATAAAGCGCATTGGAAATTTTTCTAAGGTTGTCTATTTTGGCTAAGGGGTTGAGATAATCTATTGTTGTGCATTTGTGAGGGTTTGAAGCATGGCATGGGATGTGTGGTTACATTCTTATTCACATAGAGTGCATGTAAAAATCTTGATATTTTAGGAGTATTCATGGAGACTCTTAAGATTTCTTGAAATTCTTTCATTACTAAGTAATACATCAATGATGGATGCTTTTCAAACTTGGGTTTTTCCCCCTTGAGGTCTTCATAGGGTATATCTTGTGTCACCTTATATGGTATGTTGTCAATAATGTTACACATGGATCATATTTTATTTAGAATCTATTTTGAATACTTATTTGATTAGATGTATCTATTTTGGTTAGGTGAGAATTATCTTTGATTGGTGTAAATTTTCTTTCACTTGATGTCAAAGCTAGGGTTGGTTTATATAACCATTGTTCAAGATAATCTGGTCAATATTTGAATCCACTATTGTTTTAAAATAATTAAAACATTTCAAGCTATAGGATTTTATGTAGCTTATTTTAACACATTTTAGGTATCTGGGTTATAGTTCTATAGTTATTTTTAATATATTTGGGTTTATGAATCTTTGCTGGAAAAAAGGAATTCTCTAGTTGTTCACCATGATGATTTTGAAGAAAAAGGTTCATAGATGACCCCTTGGGACAAGATAGACCTCACAATTGGATCCAAGAAGCTTGGGAGATGAAGATTGTCATTAAATTTGACCTATATTGGTTATTGAAAAAAAAAAAACCCTCCTATGCTATATTGTAGAACTGTATGAGTGTTTGTAGAAGGAAAAGTAAAATTTTTAAAAAATCTTGACATTTTAAAATCCTATTGAAAAATTAAAAAATAAAATTAATAATAAAAAATATGGTGGGGTACACTATCCTTGGTGCCCCTATTATTGGGTGGTACTAACAATATCACCAATTTATTAGCAATCCCACCAATTATTATTAGTTGTTGTTTGATGGGATAGGGCTAGTGGGTCTAATCCTTGACATAGCCCTTGATACCATGGAGGTAGAATCTGGCCTCCATAAGTGATTGTATTGTAGAAAAATGTATCCCTTTACATTTCCACACTTGTTTGGGCCCTCCCTACTAAAATTGGGCTTCTTTATGCCTTATTTGGTCCTATTTTGCATCCACAAGCCTTAGTTAATACATCTTTCCAAGGATAATCATGACATATATCAATTGACCAATTAGAATTTAATGATTTTGGATTGTATGGCCCAAATTTAGTGATCTGGGACTCATACACCACCTTGGGTGTGTGGGTCCCACCTACATTTTGAGGCCTAGATTTGAATTTAACATAAAACTAAGCCTTTCTTGATAAATGTGTCACAAGCTTAGCCTAATGAGACTCATACACCCCAACTAGTGTATGAGTCCTCCTTAGTTTAGACCTAATTTAAATTTAAATTCTTGGCATAATTTTATTCTCCTAGATCTAATGGGTATGTGCAAGATCATGATGAGCCAAAAAGTGGCAATATGATGGGTATGTGGCTGACGACTATTTTTTTTACCCAAAATTGATGAAACAAAAATGGTTTTTAAAGGAGATTCTCAGCTTTCCACTGATATATATTATGCTTTAGTTTGAATTTAATAAGTAATTATTATTCATTTTCTATTCAAATTATGACTAAAGTCCTAATTGATAGGCTGATTAAAAACATCTATATCTTTCAAACGGTATCACATTTTTGAATCCAAAATATGTGTCATTCTATGCTTCACATACTATAGGATTAAAAAAGAAAAAATTGAATTTCATGAATTTTTACCAAGTTAAGTGGTCAAACATACAAGTTTTATATTTTTTAAAACGTTGGAATAAAAATTCATAATTAATTATTTACTTGGAAAAAATTACAAAGAAATATGCATCACATCGGGCATGAGTCCTCTACTTATATCTAAAATCTTATAAAAAAATATTATCATTTTATTGTGGTTAGGGTGGTTAGACAAACACCTACTTCTTATTGTTTCCCTAAAATTTAAGTACCACTGCATTCAAATTTCAATTTTTAACCAAATAGATTTTTTTTAAAAACAAACCTAGTAGTTCAGAAACTACATTCAATTTGCTACAAATTCTATTCTTACATATTTTTGAAATAATATAGATAACTTATTCAAATTTTTACATCAAGTTGCCTAACTTTGATTTTTCTAATTTTTTTGCCACTTAAGGGCCTTTTATTCCATGTTGATCTTGCACATACCCTATTAATGTTAGCTTGTAGTGTTGTAATTTTGGAAAATTTAGCATAAATAAATATAATTACAAGGTTATTTCAATCATTTTCTCCTAGCAATTTTCATGACCAAGTGTTATCTAAGTATTCATGTACTCTAGCAATTCAAGAGCTATCAAGGGTTGATTATCAAACATTTTGGAGCATTACTCAAGTATCAAGCATCATGTCAAAATCATGATGCATCATGTTTGTTTTTGAGCTAACATTTGTGATGTAGGGTTTTATGATTCAAGCAAGAATTCAAATCAAGATCCATATCATTCAAGAAAAGATTCAAGATCCATATTCATGCTAGCCACTACTTACAAAATTGTAGTCTTTTTTCAAGGGTTTGGTGAGTTGCAACATAGATTATTTGTTCATTGTTCATTCCTTCATTCTATTTGATTTTATTTCAAGGTTTGATAAAATGGGGTTTGACCAAGGTAAACCCCTATCCACTAACCAAAAAAAAATCCCTCTCTTTTCTGTGTTATTTTTAGATCTAGGTTGAAGATTCATTGAAGAGAAAGAATGGAGAAAATTAAGTTACAAGTTGTCAAATTTGTCACCTTGCTTGCAAGATTACAGAAAGTCACCTACAGAGCAGAATTAGTGTTTTAGAATTAGGGGTTTTATAGGAAGGAAGCTATAGGAAAGAATTATAGGATATCATAGTTTTGGAGAAACCCTAATACTAGGACTAAATTACCACTTGTGGCATATGAGTCCCAATATACCCATTTTCAAACCTTTTTGTGTAGATCCTAATTCAACAATTCTAGATTTTGTTTTCGACCTGAAACCATAAAATGGGAATAAATCACCCCTACTAGTGTATGAGTCCTAGTGTACATCAAAAATTAGTATTTCTAGAATTCAAACCTTCATTAAAGCTCCATAAGTTTCAAGGTGCACCTTTGTACTTTCTCAGTTTACTATTCTGATTTGAATTCTAGGTCATTTACTTAATTCTTGCATATCATTTACATTTCTAGTCTTTCCAAGCACTAGCTTGGTGGTGAACCCTTCTTTAGTCTTTAATCACACCCTAGGACACCTTATTGTAGATATCTCTCCTTCATTTCATCCCTTGATTTAGATCTCTATGGTTTCCTTGAGTGAAACGTGTAGAAAATTGGTTATTCTATCTCCCAAAAGATTTAAGAACCACATTTTTGAGGTTTCATTTTAGTGAGCCTAGATTTTATAATAGCTTATTTTTTTATTGGAGTGCATCATATTCCTATATCTACCTTTCATTAACTTTGCATTAGGTCTTGCATTAGTTAATTTGCATCTAGGGTTTCAAACTCTTGCATTAGTGACAGTGCATATAGGTTGCATTTTTGCATTTTGCAACATTAAATATCATTTGAAAAATGTAATTTCACTTAGTAAAGACATCACACAAACTAGAAAGCCTAACATTCAATCATATTTTTCTGAAATTTGTGCAAAAACCCTTATCTAGGACTCATACACCCCTCTAGGTGATTTAGTCCTAGTATAGGTAGTTTTGCTTGATTTCTGGGTATTTTGTGCTGACTTTTTATCACCATTTGAATCCCTAAAAATCCCTAATTGGGACTCATATGCTCCTCTGGGTTATTTAGTCCTATCTCAGATCTTAAATTGCATTTTACAGCATTAGAAACTTTGTTTCCGTGTTTCTCTTTGTTGTTGTTAGTTATCTATTTCAGTTTGTAGAATTTTTGTTTCATTCATTTCATTGCATCTAGCTTATTTTTTTTCATTTCATGCATTTCTTAATTTTAAAATTGCATTTACGAATTTTAATACTTTCCATTTCATAATGGATATGTTCTTTGGTAAGCTTGCTATGCCTTAAAAATGATCCTAATAAAATTGAACTTATTCATGCTCAACCAACTCCTAATGCATGCCCTCCTTGTGATGTTCACATCATTAGAGAAGATGATGATAAAATGAGCAACTTCATAAATGATTGTCTTAACAATCTTGAGACTAATGCATCCTTTTTTCCTTCACTGAAACAACCAACACCTCCCATCATCCCACCACTTGAGATGTTTAGTTGTTTACATCCTAAAATTGAAACAAAAGTTGAGCCTAAGTTCCCTACGATAGGTGAACCTAGTTTCTCTTAGATTCAAGAAAAAATTCAACCATTCTATGTTAATAAGGTAACAAATACTCCTATCAACCTAGAAGAGACATATGGAAAAGGATGTGAAACAACAAGTGAACATGAAATTCATCAACTCTTAAAGAAAATACCAACCAAAGATACCAAAGGGTTAGGATATCAAGGTCCCCCTCCCAACATAAGTGTCCTCCTTCATAAAGAATAAACAATGCCTCATAACAATGATACAGATGATAGGATTTTCCTAGATTCTCCTCCTTGAAATATAACTCAAGAAATTGATGAATCTAGCAAGCAATGAAGGCCTTACAAACCCAGTAAATTAGAATTCCCTTGTCCACCATCTACAACTAAAAGAAATTTACAGATACTTCTAATCCAAGGGCTTATTACCTTACCACCTATAAGAGAAAATCAACATTCAAAATATCTTAAGAATACAAACACATCACATTACAAATATCATATAATTATTGGACATAGTATTGATGAGTGTCATTCTTTAAAACAAATATTTAAAAAGTTTGATATCATAGAAATAATCCCTTAAAGCATATCCTTTTGCTCCTTGTCATGTAATGGTTGTAGGATATTACTATTCTCAATATTACATGTAGATCATTTCAAAATGGAATTAGCTCTTTCTCATCACCTATCTTGGCTCATTCTTGTCTTGCACATAGTTGGGCAAGAATTAGCTAGCCTTTTCCTAGTAGCGCACTTGATGTTATCCCTTTGGCTTGTTGTCCACCTTCGGTAAATGATGAACAAGATTGGGATGTGGATGACCTATTAATAAGTTAACTCACATGTCTTGTAATAGTTTTTATTCTTTTACATTTTTTTTTCTTTAATTTTATGTGTGTGATTGCATGTGCATGATGTGATCCCCCGTGTTGTTCTATTTGATGTTTCTCTCTCTTTGTGGCATTCCTCTATTTGTATATACATTCTTCTCTATGTCGTAAACATTTTTCATTTGTCCTGTGTTTTTCAATTGGGGATGATGGAAGGCATGGAGACATTTATGGGCAGGTGCATGAAGTTGGGTATCAATTTCGTTGCCAATTTCTAATTTTTTTTGAAATTTTTATAACACGAGCGCTTTATAACGTGCTCACGTTATAGCATGTTAAAAGAAAAAAAAGAGAGTGAAAGTCTTCATTTTCACTTCAACTATTTTCTTCTTCTTCCTGTGGCCAAAACCCCCAACTTTCGTGCTCGCATTCTAGGAGAAGGTATTGGGCACAAAACTTCAACAAGAGTTGCTATTTCTTTGCAAGGATGGTGCCACGATGATGAAGAGGTGGGAGAGGTAAGTATTGTTTGTTGTTTGTTTTGAATTTCTTAGTTTTAGGTTGATTTTGTTAGTTTTAGGTTAAATTTGATATATAAATTTTTGAATTTGTAGGAGATGCAAATGAACCCACAAAATACTCAATAAGAAGAGAAACCAAATCCTGAAGAACAAGATCCTCAACAAGAAAATCAACCTCAACAACAACCTCCTCCATGAATCCCTCAACACCCTCCTGACACTCAACAAAATTTAATGAGTGAGATTAAGAACAACAACAAAATAGATTGAGGATTTTATTAGTAGGTTGAGTGATCCAAATGGTTCAACCACAGAAAGAATGACCCTCGCAAATTCATTGAAGATATGTTAAAAAATGTAGATTCAATTAGCAAAAAAATAACTAGATGGAAAGATAGGAGGCAAGTGACTAGGGCATATTATATGCAGATTAACTATCATATAACCAAGTAAAGGATTTAAAAATTAAAAATGGTCATTTGTGCTCACTATTCACTGACCCACGCAAAAATCAAAATATTAGCATCAATCTGAAGATGTTTCCTATTCGTTGGTGCCACCACCAAGAGATTAGGAATCATTTTTATGATAGGTGACAAATACATGGTCTTTGATGACTGACCGTGCAACAATTGTGAAGTCCCCTAGTATTTTCCTAGGAAACTATACAATGAGTTCATATTGAAAAAAATCCCAAATTATTTTGATATGAGGGACTTCTAGGGGAGAGGTGGGGGCTTGGCTTAGGATAGGCCTAGTGAATAGCCAGATCCTACGCGGCAAGGGAGACGAGCTCTCACTAGGCTACCTCATGAGCATGTTGTTATGCCTATTGTCACGAAGGAGAGTACCGATGTAGAGACATTGTAGGTGATCAACACTTTGACCCAGAGTGTCATCCATCATACTAGCCCTTTCTACAGCGCCATCCAGGGGAGTCTTCGAGTAGTTGCCTTCAAACCCATGTGTGTCAATCTTGCAGGGCGACTTGTTCATATGACCCCACTGACACTCAGGAGGCTGCTGTAGAGGATCCTTATGGAGCTACGAAGATGGAGAGGGTGGCTGACATTTTGTATAATGCATATAGAATTGATACTCAGGTAAAAGTTAGCATGTTCATTGAATTTAATTTATTAAATTTTGATTTTGAAATGCAAGATTAACTAATTTAGTTTTATGATTTTAATAAAATTGTAGGGTCACAGTGTTGAGACTAGATACACTGGCCCTCCACGTACTTATTTCTATAGTACACCTATCAATGGGTAATGTACTAGGAAACAATTATAAATTTATTACATGTTAATAGCATTGTTTTACGAATGGTATTTTAATATGTGATTTTGGATGTTGAACAGGGTAATATTGGAGGTTTCGAGGGAACACCTCCTAGTGCCAATGAATTTACTCAAACCTTCACACAAGTAATAGATTAAAGAGTTTAACTAATGAATTGTACTTAATATATTTGTGTAGTTTATATTCATATCATTAGTTACGTTGAATTGCACATCATTCAAACTCAAAGCATTACTTCACATTCCATAACTAAAAACTAAATGTTGATAGATGACAAAATTTCAACTACAATATATAGTTGTTTAGAAATTCAACATAAGCAGTGATGCAATTTATTCACATGGAGGCATGTGCTTGCAAAGGTGCACCTGCACGACAAACAATGGATGCTTGGAAAAAATCTATGAAACCATAATAGTAAGCAATAGCATAGACAAGACAGTTAGTAGTTTCAAAAAAATCCTCAAAGAAATGCAGTCTCATGGTGATGGAATTCCATTCCATCACCATGAGACCACATTTCTTCAAATTTCTCACCACCTTTTCTATGAAACAACATTCTTCACACATGTGCACCAAAGCATTTTATCAAACTATTTGTCCTTCCTTTCTGCTATGGCTAAAAGCCTAAAATAGGTGCTTTCCAACAAACTATGGATGCTTGGAAAAATATCTATCAAAGCATAATAGTAAGCAATAATACCATAGGGAAGGAAATGAACTTTTTGAAAAAATTCCTAAAAGAAATGCATTCTTATGGTGATGGAATGCCATGACGTGAATTTGTTTGTAATGGCATTCCATCACCATGAGACCCCATTTCTTTTGAGGAATTTTTTCAAACAGTTCACTGCCTTCTCTATGCCACCACAATTATTGTACATGTCTATGAAAGCATTTAATCAAACAATTCAACGGCTTGCTGCTATGGTTAAAAGCCTAAAAAATGTGACCTTTCAAACAAGATATGGATAGGGAAAATAGAAAGCATGATAATCAAAAATATATAGTTTAATAAGTACTCAAAATTTTGTTCATTAGATCTCATAAACTATAAGTCATGATGTGTCCATCTCTATTGTAACTTTTTTGTGATTAAATAATTTTTTTCTTTTATTTTCAGATGTTGGTTGTGGAAACATCTCCAAATGTTACCAGGGTAATGGATATTGGTGTTTCATCTACTATACAATCTTCGATGGCTCTAACAGGGGAGGTATGAGGAAACTTACTAAATTTCAATTTACATTTGTTGTTATAGATGTTAGTTCAAGTGAAAAATCAAACCAAATTATTGATTTGTAGTCTAATTTCTATTTGGATGGTTTATATAGCACTTGAACATGCCTCAGCATCGGTATGCGAATATTTCCCTTGTGGAGAGTGATCGTGAGATGGCCATAAGTGATTTTTTTTTAAATATATCATTTTTTATAATGTAATTTCTATATATTAATGTCTTTACTTCTTATTGTAATAGTTAAAAATTCACCAAGAACTTAACAGTAGTAGGAGGAGCAATAGGAGCACTCCTCAAGTGCAACAAAAATGAGTGACAGACCTATCACCATCTGATTGACCAACAAAGGGAAAGAGTTTATTTCGAGAGCCTAAAGAGCAATGACTTTTGATTCTAGAGCCCTTTATTGTATGCCTACATGGCAATTTTGTACATATTTTGTATTGGATATATTTGACATTGTATGCCTATATGGCATTCTTGTAATCCTATATGGCTATTTTGTACCTATATTTTATACTTATTTTGACATATATTGGTGTATGCATACATGGCTATTTGGTTAATACAAATCTTTTTTTATCGATCAATGGTGTCCATATTTGCATGTTATAAATCCATGGTTCAATAGATATGAGTTACGTGTATTCAAATGTATACTTTACAATGTACGTGAAAACTTTGTGATTTTCCTGTGTTCCAATGTATGGGTATGTGCAGGATCATGATGGGCCAAAAAGTGGCAATATGATGGGTATGTGGCTGACAACTATTTTTTACCCAAAATTGATGAAACAAAAAGGGTTTTTAAAGGAGATTCTCAGCTTTCCACCAATATAAATTATGCTTTACTTTGATTTCAATAAGTGATTATTATTCATTTTCTATTTGAATTACGTCTAATGTCCTAATTGATAGGTTGATTGAAAAACATCTATAGATTTCCAACAGTATCACATTTTTTGAATCCAGAACATGTGTCACATTCTATGCTTTGCATACTATAGGATTAAAAAAAAAAAAAGAATTTCATGAAGTTTTGATGAAGTTAAGGTGGTCAGACATATGAGTTTTTATATTTTTAAAAATTTGCAATAAAAAAATCATAATTAATTATTTACATGGAAAAAAATTACAAAAAATATGCATCACATCGGGACATGAATCCTCTACTTATATCTAAAATATTATAAAAAAATATTATCATTAAATTATTGTGGTTAGGGTGATTAGACAAACACCTACTTCTTATTTTTCCTTCAAATTTAAGTACTACTGCATTG
Organism: Sequoia sempervirens; assembly: GCA_007258455.2. Taxonomy (NCBI): domain Eukaryota; kingdom Viridiplantae; phylum Streptophyta; class Pinopsida; order Cupressales; family Cupressaceae; genus Sequoia; species Sequoia sempervirens. Next base: position 29,596,973 of record VDFB02274714.1, on the reverse strand, counting down.
AAATTTCAAATTTTCATCAAATAGATTTTTTTAACCTAGTAGTTTAGAAACTACATTCAATTTGCTACAGATTCTATTCATACATATTTTAGAAATAATATATAATTTATTCAAATTTTTACATCAAGTTGCCTAACTCTGTTTTTTCTAAAAATTTTGCCACTTAAGGGCCTATTTTCCCATGATGATCCTGCACATACCCGTATACTTTGTGACTTACACATTTTCATGTGTATACCTTGTATTTGTGCATATAATTTGTATTAAGTTGTGTATACTATGTATTCGTGTGTATACTTCAAGACATATGTGTTTGTGACTACTTGTGCTTCCCTTATTCACATGTACATGCTTGACTTATTCATGTGTATACTTATTAATTGGTTAGCCATAGCATTGATCATTGCTATCCTTCATAGTTTGTCTTGAATAAATTAGTTGATTGATGGTAAACAACTTTATCTAAAATAAAAAAACACATTTTCAATTGATATTCTATGAAATGATTGGAACAACTCAATTAAGCAGATGATACATATGACTTTTCCTTTCAGATTAGCAATGTATGGAAGTTTCAAAAAGTATCCTTGATATTACAAAAAGATATGTGTTTATACACTTCAATTGTGCATTCACCCTTTGGTTCTTTGAAAGAAAAGTCTGCCTATGTCATTGTTACACTGCACAAGTAAACCAAATTTTGTATTGTGGAGCTATATTAAGCTACCACTCTTAAACCAATGTAACAATGATACAAAATAATGTTTGAGACTGAAAGAATACATCAAAATGGCTAGTGTACTAAACAAATTCTTATGATTTATGAAGAACAATGATAACTCTACTCAGTTGGCTTCTTTTTTCAAAATCATACAAATTGAACCCTAGCATCAATAGACTTTGTATATCAAGCTACCACAATTCAAGTTTCAATTATGAATATTTATCATGCATGTTTTAAATGACATTCAAGTTTATGGTGGTTTTATTGTTTATATGATGTTATGTGATATTCTAATCCTAATGCATGCTTGTAGGCTACATATACATTTATATTTTGTTTTTACATGATTTTTGTACCAACGAACCCAAAACAAACCGAACCCCCCTCCAAACAAATTTGGCCTAACCAACCAACCAAACCCCCGAACCCAAATCTAAACCTCAAAACCTATTCCAACACTCTTCATTATGCCTACACAAACTTAATTTACCACCAAATTATGCTGCCTCTTCACTTTACCCACTTTTACTCCCTCAAACATCTCTTTTTCATTTAAAACCCTTGTTTTCCCAACAAGGGCATCATGCCATAACATACTTTTGACCTCCCCTATCCTTGTAGACATTTTGAACACATCAAATTCCATAGCCTCACCCTATTTCCAAACCTATTCTAACTTATTTTCAAGCAATTTCTTCTTTTCACCTCTTTTAGCCTTGCTTTTAAGGGGCCTCAATTTTGAATTTTGAACAACGAAAGTGTTAGTAATCTCTTCCAATGTATTTACCAATGCTATATTATTATTCCTAATCCCTATCCTACTTACATCAGGCCCATATCACTGAGAAACAACCTAAACAATAGGTGGAATGGCCTAATTCAATATCTTACACTCAAACCCTTAAGGGATCAATCCAGTTGAGCATAGCTCAGAGCGATTCCATGTGTTTGGGTGTGAAAGAGGACCATTCCTAGCATAAAAATACATATTCAGATGTGTATGAACAATCTTTTTGGTCACACGAGTTGCAAAATGAAAGTTGCACCAGTTTGCAACTTTCCAATGCTTGCATTTAACACTTTTTCCATCAATTGAAAACTAGAAACCACGGGAAAAATACTTTGAGATAACAAAAAATAAGAGAGGTTATTGTACAAGGGTCCAATGTGATCCCATAGGATTAGACGAGAATTTTATAAGCATTACGGTATCTAAGTAACAACATGCTAAAGTTTGCAGCCATTTTGCACTCTACACCCTTAAGGGATCGATTCGGTTGAACGTAGCTCAGAGCGATTCTATGTGTTTAGGTGTTAAATAGGACCATTCCTAGTGTAAACATACCTATTTGGATGAGTTAGAATAGTTCTTTTGGTCACACGAGTTGCAGAACGAAAGTTGTACCACTTTGCAACTTTCCACTACTTGCATTTGACACTTTTTCCATCAGCTAAAAACTGGACACCACAGAAAAAACCACTCTAAGATAGAAAAAACCAAGAGGGGTTATTGTAGAGGGTCCGAACATGATCCCATTGGATTAGATGATAAGTTTTGAAGCATCATGGTATCCGAGTAACAACATGTTGAAGTTTGCAGCCATTTTACACTTTGGACCCTTAATGGATCGATCTAGTTGAATGTAGCTCATAGTGATTCCATGTGCTTGGGTGTGAAATAGAACCATTCCTAGCATACACATACCTATTCAAACACATTGGAATAGTTTATTTGGTCACACAAGTAACAGAACGAAATTTGCACCACTTTGCAGCTTTCCATTGCTTCCATTTGACACTTTTTCCATCAACTAAAAATTGGACACCACAAGAAAACAACTCTGAGATAACAAAAACAAAGAAAGGTTATTGTAGATGGTCCCAACGTGATCCCATAGGATTAAATAAATTTTTTTTAAGCATAACGGTATCCGAGTAACAGTATGTTGAAGTTTGCACCCATTTTGCACTTTGGACCCTTAAGGGATCAATTCGGTTGAATGTAGCTCAGAGTGATTCCACGTATTTGGGTGAGAAATATGACCATAAATATGATAAAATTATTTATTTAGACACATTGGAATAGTTCATTTGCTTATATGAGTTGCAGAATGAAAGTTGCACCACTTTGCAACTTTCCACTACTTGCATTTGACACTTTTTCCATCAACTGAAAACTGGACACAACGAGAAAACCACTCTGAACAAAAAATGAGAGAGGTTATTATATAGGGGCCCAACATGATCCCATAAGATTAGACGAGAAGTTTATAAGTTTCACAGTATCCAAGTAACAACATGCTGAAGTTTGCATCTATTTTGCACTTTGGACCCTTAAGGAATCGATCTGGTTGAACATAGCTCAAAGTGATTCCGCATCTTTATGTGTGAAAGAGGACCATGCCTAGTGTAAAAATAACTATTCAAACACATTGAATTTTTTTTTTGTTAACAAGATTTGTCGAACGTAAGTTGCACCCCTTTGCAATTTTCCACTACTTGCATTTGACACTTTTTCCATCGACTGAAAACTAGACACCAAGATAAAACCACTCTGACATAACAAAAACAAATAGAGTTTATTATAGAGGGGGCCAACATGATCCCATAGAATTAGACAAAAAATTTCTAAGTGTCACGATATCCAAGTAACATCATGTTGAATGTTGTAGTCATTTTAAACTTTGGACCCTTAAGGAATTGATCTGGTTGAACATAGCTTAGAGCGATGACGTGTGTTTGGGTGTGAAAGAGGACCATTCCCAGTGTAAAAATACCTACTGAGACATGTTGGAATAGTTCATTTGGTCACACAACTTGCAGAATGAAATTTGCACCACTTTGAAACTTTTCACTACTTGCATTTCACACTTTTTCCATCAATTGAAAATTGGTCACCATAGGAAAACCACTATAAGATAACAAAAATCAAGAGAGGTTATTGTAGAGGAGCCAAATATGATCCCATAGGATTAGACAAAAATTTTCTAAGCATCATGGTATCTGGGTAACAACATGCTAAAATTTGCAGCCATTTGCACTTTGGACCCTTAAGGGATCGATCCAGTTGAACATAGCTCAGAGTGATTCTACATGTTTGGGTGAAAAAGAGGACCATGAATAGCATAAAAAATACCTATTTGGATGCATTGGAATAGCTCGTTTGGTCACACAAATTGTAGAAGGAAAGTTGCACCACTTTGCAACTTTCCACTATTACCATTTGACACTTTTTCCATCAACTGAAAACTAGACACCAAAAGAAAACTACTCCTAAATAATGAAAACTGGGAGAGGTTATTGTAGAGGGGCTCAATATAATTCCATAGGATCAAATGAGAAGTTTCTAAGCATCATGGTATATGAGTAGTAGCATCTTGAAGTTTGCAGTCATTTTGCACTTTAGACACTTAAGGGATCAATCTGATTCAACGTAGCTCAAAGTGATTCTGCATGTTTTGGTGTGAAAGAGGACCATGCCTAGTGTAAAAAAACCTATTTAGATGCATTGGAATAGTCCATTTGGTCACACGAGTTGCAGAACAAAATTTGCACCACTTTGCAACTTTCCACTACTTGCATTTGACACTTTTTCCATCAACTGAAAACTGGAAACCACGGGAAAACCACTCTGAAAAAAATAAAAATTGAGAGAGGTTATTGTAGATGGACCCAATGCAATCCCATAGGTTTAGATGAATATTTCTTAAGCGTCATGGTATCCCAGTAATACCCCATCAAGGATTGCTACCCTTTTTCAATAAACCCTTGCCTAACTTATAGTCTCAAAATCTCATCAAATGGGCTTATCTTTTAGAGAAGGTCATCCAATGGCCAACCAAAAATCAATCAAGCTTTAACACATACCCTAAGAAAAATTCCCAAGAGATCATACCATGTTTCTTTGTACCATCATTAAGATCCAATAGACCACCTTGCATAAAGGCTACTAAATTAGCCCTATTTACAAAGAGACGACCTTTTAAACATTGGATATTCAATAAAATTCCTCAAAAAATAGTATTTTATGTGTAAAAACCTCTTATTCCATGATTTTTTTCTAGGTCCAAGACCTCTAGACCCCTAATACACCAAACCCTCTATTTCAAGCAAAATACTTGGGGTTTTAATGAAACTCCTATCTCCCACACCTAACATGCCTAAAAAAAGCACCAAACACACTTACCATACCCTACACATGGTAAATAATACATTACATGGATAGTCCTTCCCACATTTTTTCAAAACACCAATTTAAACCCTCATTTTCATCATGAAAATACCCTACTACAGCACTAGAACATCATCCCAAACACCCAACCTTGACTCCACACCATTCTAAATAGGTTAGGAATGTATTTTACAAGTTAGAGGGCCCATTCCACAATTTACACTATGCACAAAAAGTGGAATGGGTCGAATTACATCATGAAACCCTTCAATCCAAGAACACTATGAAAGTAGATAGCAACAGTAAAAACAAGATAACTCTCACTATACAAAGAGTTAGAACCTATAAATAGGTGCAAATGAAATATAATTCATCAATATACAACATTCAATAGGTTTTAGATCATCTTAGTGTTTGTACAGGTTGTACAACAACAAGAAAAGTGAGAAAAACCAGTAAATTTCTAGAAAATAACATTCTTCTTGATCAAATATGGGTTACAAATCAGCCAACAATCTCTCTTTCAATGAATTGAAGGTTATTATACATGTTATCGTAGGAAAAATGAAATTAGAGGCTTTCAAAAGAACTCCATGGAAACAAAGCTCTCTAAATAGTATATCAAACTCTAGTTCAAAATCTTTTAAATGAGGTTGCTCCAATAACTCTGCTTGACAAATCCTTGAAACTCTGTATTGATTTTATTTTTCCTGTCCCTCTCTTGCTATTCTTCGCAATTTTATCAAGATCATACATTGACCTTCTTTCCCCTCCTAAATTTTGGACAACATCCATTACCTCCACATAAAACTAGACATCCTTGGTCTTCTTGGTTCCCATTCCCTGATATGGTTATGCAAATGAAAATGAAGCAAACTAATCATCTCCTTCTACAATAGTTCGAAGAATGCATGCTTAATGTTTTGATACATGAGATCAACTCTCTTTTGCTCTCATGGTTGAATATTGAAATCTAGTATGGTGGGCCTCTAGAGTTCCTGTCATCTTTCTTCCTCTTCCACCAAATACTAGCCTGATCCACATGTCTACTAGCCTAATTGGCTTTGTTTTTGAAAGCTAAAGTTTTCCTAAGAAACTAATGTAGCTCTCTCTTCCTTTTTAGACTATTTCATTGCTACAAATCATCTTTGGGATTTAATCATCTATACCACATGATTGATGTGCTTTGAATCCTTGCATCTAAAGGAAATTTCCTTTCCATAAATACTGCTAGGAAATTTCAATCTTTCCATTGTAGTTGGTATTAAAGTCGGTACCTACAACATGAAGAGTGATTTTGATTCCTCTTCTACATTAGAGGGTTCATATCCTTGATTTGACTCTTCTGAATTATCAAAACCAAAATCACTAGCTTCCATATTCAAAAATCCCTATCCAACATCTTCAATAAATTTATTTGTATCATCAGTAATAGTCTTCAAAATTGGCCACTAGTACAAGTTCATTCTGCTTTCATAATACTTTATAACCATGGAGTTCATCCATTCCTTGATTCTATCAAGTGAAGATTGAGGAATGATGTCAATGTGAAGTACATCCCTCTTGAAGTCCTTGAAAGAAATAGCAATATCAAATTCCTTTTGCAAAAGTCCTACTCTCTCAAGGTTAACAATCTCAATCTCACTAATAGTGATTACTAAGAAATGAAATTCCACCAACTCTACCAAATAGTTTACCATAGGAACAATAAAAGTAGAGGATTTGAAAGGAACTCCACGAAAACTAAGCTCTCTAAATGGTATATCAAACTCTAGTTAAAAATATTTTAGATGAGGCTGCTCCCATAGCTCTCTTACTCACTTGAAAAATCCTTGAAACTCTGTATTGATTTTATTTTTCCTGTCACTCTCTTTTTGTTCTTCCTCCATTTCATCAAGGTCATACATTGATCTTCTTGCCCCTCCTAAAATTTGGACCACATCCATTACCTCCACATAAAACTGGACATCATTGGTCTTCTTGGTTCCCACGCCTTGATATGGTTATGCAAATGAAAATGAAGCAAAGTAAACATCTCCTTCTCTGTTGGTTGGAAGAATGCATGCTTAATGTTTTGATACATGATATCAGCTCTCTCTTCTACTCTCATGGTTAAATACAAAAATCTAGTATGGTGGGCCTCCAGAGTTCTAGTCATCTTTCTTCCTCTTCCACCAAATCATGGCTTAATCCACACAGCTACTAGCCTAATTGACTTTGTTTTCAAAATTTGAAGTTTCTCTTGAGTCACCAGTGTAGCTCTCTCTGCCTTTTTAGACTCTTTCATTTCAACAAATCATCTTTAGGATTTAATCATTTGTACCACATGGTTGATGTGCTTTGAATCCTTGCATCTAAAGGAAATTTCATCAACATAAATACTACTAGGGAATTTCAATGTTTCCATTGTAGTTGGTATTAAAGTTGGTACCTGCAACATTGAAAATTATCCTTATATAAGAATTCCCTCCATCTTGTTGGCTTGTAACACCCTTGATGGTGGCTACATGAAACCTGATTCTGATTCCTCTTCTATGTTAAAGGGTTCATATCCTTGATCTGACTCTTCTGAATTATTAGAATCAGAATCACTAGCTTCCATATTCAAAAATTCCCAACAAACATCTTCAATAAATTTATTTGGATCATCCGTAATAGTCTTCAAAATTTACCGCTAGTACAATTTCATTATGCTTTCATAATACTTTATAACCATGGAGTTAAGCCATTCCTTGATGTCATCAAGTGAAGATTGAGGAATGGCATCAATGCAGATTACATCCCACTTGAAGTCTTTGAAAAGAATAGCCATATAAAATTCCTTTTTCCCAAGTCCTACTCTCTGAAGTTTAACAATCTCAATCTCACTAAAAATGCATTTACAACCATATTCAAATATTTGCATTCAAAAGGCTACAAATTCAAATATTGACTTAAATAGCCTTTGGGTGCTACCACAATAATGGGTTACACTTTTTGGGGCATCCTGATTTTTTCCTAAAATCACATATTTTTAGAAAATACAATGATTTAAGACTTTAAAGGTTCCATTTAAATGACTTTAATTAAAGATGGATTGATCAAACCCCCTTAGATCAAAGCTTGATATATTTAAAACATACCTATAATCGATTCTCCTCTACACCTATCAAAATGTTGATAAAAAACCACTTTTAATTTACCTTTTGGATGATCAAATGAATTCATTTAAAATTTATGTTTTGTAAGCATGTAGCCCTTATTATAAGCTTCCCAAAAAGAATAGTTTTAAATATTTTCAATTTGATTATTATATAATTTATCTTTTATTTCTTGTGAATGTAGTATTTTCAATGAACATCAAGTTCTTTGTTTCACACATACAAAAATTTTTTCTAAAAAATACATGTGCACTAGGTATTGATATCCTTATTCCAACAAAAAAAGAATAAGTTAATTCAAATTAATACAAAAAAAGTTATGCAGGACAAAGTACACCTTTATCCAAATTATAATTACTCTGACTTGGAAAATTAATTAAAAAATAAATTTGTAACAAAAAACTATGAAAAAATATCCATGCACTAGATATTGGTGTGAAAATTTTGTATTTTAAAAATTAGAATTGTATCCTATATGAAAAATGTTATGCGCTCTGAAGTAAACATCACTTTTTAAAAATGTTGATTAGTAGAAAAAAAAGTTATTAAAAATTAGATAAAATGATTTACAATTTACTTTTAAATTTTTTAAAAAAAATATAATTATAATCTATACAAAAGGTCTAACAAATAACTATTTTGATTCGTCTTCAAATTTTTAATGGTTTAGCTGCTATAGGTGTAAGAAAGTGAATATCTGGTGAAAAATCCTGACTTTAATGTCAAGTTTGGCCAAAAATTGTAACCCATTATTGTGGGATCACCCTTTTACAAATGATTCTACATCTTTCCAATCATGCCTAACTATTATTTTTGTAAGTAACATGACTTATTATATTATAAATAAATTGTGGATGTGTTATGACCTTATTCAATTGACAAAACTCAAAACACAAAACTAACTTAAAAGACTTCTGTGAACCAAATTTGCTCAATAACCTTGGTGCCCCTGCGCCAAATTTCAATATTTCAATAAATCTCATTACAATTCCTTAGGTACTCTATTCTTATAGATATTTTACAATGTCACTCATACATTTGAGATTCTCTTATAATGTCTACATCATAGGTTCTCATTTAGAGGTTAACTTCAAATGAGTAAATTAAGATTCCCTCACGAAGCTTCACACACTCTTTTATAATGGCTTAAATCATAATTGAGATTTGTCAATATCATTAAAATAAGGATATTGCATTGCTTTTTTGGCTGAGATTCTCTTCGATGTCTCAAAAATCAGCATTTTCTGCAAGGAGAGACTAATCAATTGTTACTAGTTTAGTTACAGATACACAAAGTAAAAGAATAAAAATAAATAACTCATCCAAAATGGAAATGAAATGAAAATAGATGGAAATCACTTACAGATAGGAATGACAGTCTCTCAACTTAGTCACTTCTGGCAATACATCTTCATTCGGAGTTCTAAGATACCTATTGCACACAACACCTCTCATGAATAGAATATCTTGAAATTCGAGATGCTCTTAAAATGTCTACATCATAGGTGCTCATGATAAGGTTAACTTCAAATGAATAACTTGAAATTCCCTCACCAAGCTTTGCACACACTTTTGTAATGGCTTATTTAATCATAATTGAGATTTGTCAAGATCATCAAAATAGGGATGTTGCATTGCTTTTCTACCTGAGATTCTCTTGGATGGCTCATAAATCTGCATTTTCTACAAGGGAACACAATCAATGTTTACTAGGTTAGTTGCAGATACGCAATGTAAAATAAGATGATAGCATTGGCATCAAGAAAATTAACGTGGATACAAATATGAATTAATAAGAACCATTGTGCATATACTTACAAATTAATCCAATGAACCATCTGGGTCTACTCTACTCTTTATTGTGTCAAGTATTGCCTCATGGTTAGACTCACGAACCTTCCACAAGGTCTTGTTCAAAGTTCTACCCCCATATTTGGTCAAACAAACATTGGATGTCACAACAAGGTTTGAGTAATGAAGAATCTTATGATGTGTGTCAAAGTCCTGAAACAACCAATGTTTAACACTCTTATGTGGGTACCTTCTAAGCCACATTCCAATAATAACAACTGAGCCTATAGGGTATTCAATGTTTTCTCCAATTTCTATAATTGGGCCTTCCAATTTCTTTTTGGCCTCAACACAATGACACAAGTAATAGTTTGTTCCCTCTTTGTTCTCTTCATCTACACTAATTACATAAACATTCCCTACATTGATATGTGTGGCATATCTCTTCAAATTAGTCAACATTATGAATATAGTACAAAGTAAGATAACAATATGGAATTTCAAAAACTAAGCAAGTAGATATATTACCTAGTTGAACTAAATCTGATATGTGGTCAAAGTCAACTGATGATTCCATTTGTGTTAGTTCCAATGTTGTTAGAGGGTGATATGTGTGAAGTGGGCTAAGATAACTTGTCAAGCATTTGTCAAACCACTCCCTTGACTCACAATCATTCCAGGCTTGCATTGTACATGAAGAAAAAAAGCATGCCATCTTATGTGTATCAATACTCCATGAACCTGCATTTGAGCTAAGGAAAGAGTGTAGCTCACTTGATCTTGTCAGTGTAAAAAAATCCTCCTTTGGTGCAATGTTAGTATCATCCATCAACCAAAAAAATCTACAAATTGAAGATGTACCTTCATTACCTAGACCCATCAAAGCATTACACCACTCAACGATTGATCTTCCATCTGTCAACTTTGTACTATCTTTATACTTTAACTCTTCTCATGCTAATGCTTTTTTAACACATACTCCTGCTCCATCATGCTCCCCCTTTCCATGCCTAGCCACATAAAAGTTCCACATATGATGAACAACTGTAGTGAGATGCATCCTACACAACCAATAGAAAATGTGTGTATTCTTGAACTCTGTTTCACAATTATCCAACCATATTATATGTCGATTGTATGCTATGCCCCTCCAAGACAAATCAATATAGAATATCTAGAAGCAACCTTGCACGAACTCTGGTGAATGTGTGTGATCATCACTAATATAAAAATGATACTCCCTCAATGCCTTCCTTTGGTCCTTTGTACTATCAGCTACATGAATGAATATTATGTGCACAAATATCAAAACATATGTGGAGTTGTAATACTATGACGACACCTCACACTGTGGTTGTAGAGTGTAGTTCTTTGTAAAGTCAACCAATGATACTATGTTTCCAACTGGAAAGGTGTCCTTGCATAGCTTGAATTGTGTGTCCAGCCATCAGGCTCTATGGGTATGTCTTGCATACTCATACACTAGGTTCTCACGAAACATGGACATAAATTGATACACTGAAATCTTCTCAATAACCAAATCACACCTTTTTGTTTGAGACCCATCTTTTGTAGTGTATGCCACTATTTTATACTTCCCAAAATCTACTAGTTTTTGTCCCACCTCATCTGTGCTTTCCATATGTTGATGTATACTGGCATTTTTTGCAAGCCACCACAATGCTCACATGAACCATCCAAGCTTGCTGTCCTATAGAATATTTGGCTATCCTCTATTTGACATAAATTTTTTGATAAGAACTCTCTTGAATATTTTGGTTGGGCTTCTATGCCACAATCCTACAAAACATCATTAATATGCAAATCTAAACATATAGAACGATAAACATCATAATGGTTAGAGAATTCAATATGTAGTATACAACAACAAGTAGTGCATGCGTGATTTATCTTGACATAAAAAGGTTTAATCATTTCAAAAAATATTTGAGAAATACTAATTTGAGGATAATCATTTTGAAATTTATGAAAAAATTGGGTTTGAGTCGTATCCAAAAAATGCTTTGGATGGGGCTCACAGTTTTGACTACTGATTCTCCTTCTTATGCCATCCCTTTGATTTGGAGATTTCCTTGGATTATTCTTCCAATACTCTTCAATTAGTGTTCTCAATGCTTCAACAATTTTTTTATCTTTATGTGGCAGTCTTCTCAAGAATGCCCATAATTCATTTGAATCGGTGCCCTCAATTCTTTGCCACCTTTGAATGACTTTTGATAAAAAAATTATACTAATTCCCATTTGTTCATTTGTATTTTTAATGAGACAATATCTCTTTGTTTGATAGCTTACCAAAGTCAATGTAATGACACGTTGGGTGACATTACTATCCTTTGAGTGTGAGGTCTTCCTCACACTATCATAAGCATCCATTAGATTCTTCACAATAGTGTGTTCACTTGATGCATTCGATGTTCTCAACCCAAGAGTCTTCATGATGTTTCTATACTTTAAACCCTACATCATTTGAAAAAATAGTTGACGTCTTGTGGTATCATTTAGCCTTTCAAAGAATATTTTCCATATCTTATCATCATATCTTCTACAAGTGCATTCTGGAATCTTACCTTCCATGTGCTACAAAATATCCTCATCAATATTAATAAAAAACTTTGGCTTTCTATGAAAAATTATAGGTGGTGTTCTCCTAGGTACATACATCTCAACATTAGAAATTTCATCAATATTTAATTGAGGTGGGCTAGATTGCATACCTTCAATCAAGGGTGGAGTACAAGACATACCTTGATCTTCACATGGGGATGATGGCATACCTTCTTTGTCAAGTCTGAGTGATGATGTACTCTCAACTTGAGATGCGATGGATGGTGTCCAATCATATTCACTTGTGGTAGATGGTTTCCCTCCATATTCACTTGTTCTTAATGGTGTCCCTTCGTATTCACTTGCGGTAGAGGGTGTGTCTCCAACTACGGTATATGCATCTGTCCTAGCACAACTCTTTTGCATTCATTCCCTTTGTGCTACCAATTTATTTTCTCTTTTTGATGCTTGAGGTTCCTCTTCAATTGGCTTGTTTTCATCTATCATTTCCAATTTCTTCTTTTCACGATATGTTTCCACCCATTCTCTCTCTTTTGCTTTGAAGGTTTCATACTTTTCCTCTGTTAGTTTCTTCCTTGATTATTTTTTTGACATGGCAGATAATTTTACCTGTAGCAAGGTAGTGAGACAAATATTAGTTCCTACAAAATTTATCCATTAAAATGACCTATTTGAACAAACCAAATGATCCTCAAAGCTTGGCAATTATCAAAAGTTAGATTTCACACTTTCACCCCTTGAACCCTAGTAGTAGTGGAAACTCAGTTTTTTCCCAATAACTCAAATTTTCTCCAAAAAACTAGACAAAATCTTGATGATTTTAGACACCAATTTCAAATTTATTGCACATATCTCAATGTTAGGTACAAGTCCTTTGGACCAAATTCCCAAAAACACCCCTTCTAAGTTGGCCTAATTAGGCTAATTAGGCCTAATCTGAAAAGCAACATGCCCTCAAACTTATCACATGACCTTGAAACCTTGGGGCAGCATTTCTTAGGTTCCCAAACCTTGAAAACCACAACTAGATTCCTCTGGTATCGAAAAATTCATGCCAAACCTGAAAACCCTTGTTTTATGCACTATTCAAGAGGGTTTATTGAATATGCTACTTCCACCACCTCCCTGACTTTAAAACCAACTTGAAAAAAGGACATTAACCCTACACATGCCTAAAATTTCAAAACATCATGACCTCCCATAGAGATTCTTCCAAACCCTAGGCCTAAGCCCTCATTCACATGCATTTTTGTTCACAAAACTCACTATAGCAGTAGGCTTATTATTCCTATTTCTTTCCTAGCACTCAAATCATATATCCTACACTTAAATCAAACATCATAGGGTCCCTTACACAAGTTACAAGTTAGGAAAAAACATGAAAACATAGAAAAATTCTGCTAAACTTGAGATTTCAATGTATTTTCTTCTCAAAATCTCCAAATCAAACTTACATTCTATGTCTACATGCCATTTAAAGGCTTCTTCTTCACATCCCACTGACCAACTACCTTGCAACTAGGTTTCAAACC